>JAEQBH010005209.1:0-112948 GCA_016808115.1 Tetrastigma voinierianum
AATAATTTGGTTAGAAAGAATTTTTGCGACACTTGAAATTGTCAAAACAACATGCGAACATGTGTGATTATTGTGATTTAATATAGTTCGTTAGTTTATGCTAAGCATTCAGTATCATGGAAAGAATCAACGTATCCGGATCGAGATATCATTTTTCGAAGGCATATCACAAAATGAAGTGGTTTTGAGACACATTCATACGAGTAAAATGGTAGCATACTGATTCGTGCCACAGTAGGGTGATCCGGAATCAACAATATTTATATCCTAAATTTCCTCATGCATCGTAGTCAAGCTCTTTGCGATATGGCGGTCTAGAATTCGAACACGGGGATGCTGGGTTTTCTTATTGAAATGAGAAGAGGCTAGTTGAGTTGAAAATGGTATTATCTTTGGATTTTGGGTCTTGATCAAAGCGATGGGTTGAATAGTTTGTAAACTGCATATAAATTAAGGAAAATTTAGAAAGAAGACTCCTTGAAGTCTTGGAGTCCACTTTGGAATGGATTTTTAAAGGTGTAATTCATGCCCTCGGGTTTGTTTCCTCGTGTTAGGGATGTGACCTATAGTCGTTTCCCAGCCGGGACCTTCATTGACACTTTAAAGCCTAGTACCAGTACCTCAATAGATGGCATTCGGTGAGCATTGAGTCCTAACGGTGTGCATAGCCTCCCGAAGGCAGCCTACGACAACTAATAGAGGCAGCTAAGTGGATGACGGTGGATCTAGTTAAGCATCCTTTGGCAACCCTGCGCTTACTTGAATACACATTGGCTGAAATTTGGATGCAGGAGGTTTCAATCCACAGTGTGAGATCTGGGGCATAAATGCTCATAAGTGCGGTGTGAATAAATGAGGGCATGGCACCTCCAAGCCTCCACCGGTGAGCCATTCTCTTCCAAGAAAGGGGAGAGCACAGCAGAAGCATCCTTGGGGTGTCATCCTCGAGGGGTGTGTTTAGCGGCGAGAAAATGAGAGAAGGAGGAGAAGAAAAATAACCTAAAAACCAAGGCGTAGGAGGAGAAAGCTTCAATAAAAGTAAAGTGGGGTTACAAACATAAGGTGGCTTATTTTGATTAAGGGATATGGAAAATGCTCTTGACCAGTGTTCCCGGGGTGACTATTTGGTAGCGATTAAATGAAGATGATTGGGATGCGGATAACTCATTTTCTTTGCTGCATTTCCTCTGTGTTTCTCATTCGCTCTCTGACATTCGAGTCAAAGTGGTCGGTTGCTTTCATCTCCGTGTCTTTGGAAAGTGCATAAATGCCCCCCCTCTGGTGGTTCGAAGGCCTCGATCTTTCAGTTTCCCTTGGATTCGGTTAATCCGAAGTACCTTGAGTTTTGTGTATAGTTCAAAAAAGTTCATGGCCTCATTTGGGTGTTTTGTAAAAAGTCACCCCCACCACATAGTTTCAATGATTGCTTCATGGTGGAGACATACCATATAAAAATGATTCACTAGCATCCAAGTATGAAACCATGGTGTGGGCATGCATTGATGAATATCATGGATCTTCCCAACCACGGTGACTTCTCATTGTCATAAGCAGGAGTAGGTGTGAATCTGTCTCTTCAAAGCGGTCTTGGTTGTCTTGAAGAACTTTTCAAAAGCTTCCGGCTTGAAGTTAGGCTGATTCCTAATTGTCCTTGGCCTCGATGAATTGAGCCAAATTTTGTATATCTTTCAATGTCGTGCAAGGTGCTTTCAGCTTAAGCAAATCCATGTCGGGCACTCCTTCCTTAAAAGTTGTGCATACTTCTCGAATTCCCGGATATGAGTATAAGGATTCTCATTCTCCATTCCATGGAATGTGGAACGAGAGGCCTAAATGGGTCTCTTACCGCCACGTCATCAGTGGGGTGGTATGATCTGAGAAGGTGCACTAACCCTTGGAAGTGTATGTGATCCCTCGTTGGCTTGTATCTTTGTTAGTTCATAGGGTGCAGTGACTCTGCATTCCTCGGGTAGAGGATCCATATTTTCACTATGTGCCCAGTTTCACAACCTTGCTCAAATTTGGTGTCTTGATTCTTGCAATCTACACAGAAGTGTCTCTATCCCCGATGGTGCATAAACACTGTTACACAAAATGAGACACAACAAAGAACCTGAAACAAGCTTGCGAAAGATTCGGTCTTCATTAAAACAAAAATCAGCGCAGAAACAAAAGCAGTGCGTGGCTGATAGAGAAAACTTCACGAGTTAAAGAAAATGAAATTCAAAAAGGATTAAAAATGTCACCAACACTTGTAATGTGGATTACAAGTACACATCAACTCATCATACGTAGTTTGGCACCATCCCGGCAACGGCGCCATTTTGATTAGTGCCCTTGGTAGGTGTCGAATCATAAAAATTTGTTTCCTATGTTCCTCCTAACTGCCCGTGAGTCAAGCTCTTGCAATTATAGCGATCTAGGTGAACGAGATGGGTTTTCATCCGCGAATGATTATGACAATGTTTGAAAATGGGTGAGACTTTTGTTTGGATTTTGGTTGGTTAAAAGCTTTTATGGAAGTTGTTTGTTCATTGGTTATTTGTAATTGCTTAATGAAAGTGTGAAATGGTAACCTTGAAGGCTTGGGTCACTAGCTTGATAACATGGGCTGTCAAAGTGTCATGGGTTATTTCCTGCGTGGAACGATAACATATGGTCGAACCCCAATAGGATCTTTGTTTAGCTATAAAGCTTAACCTAGAACCAACTCTATTCAAGAAGTCAGACAAGTTACAAGCATTGAACTCCATTCGGTTTGAAACCCTAGCATTTAACCTCCATTTCCATGGCATCTAAAGAATGTCAGTGCATCTACCATTAAGAATGCACTGAACCCTAAAGCATGGCAAGTATTGACTACAAAGGAAAGACATTGAACAGCATTAAAACCCTAGTTTGAAAGTATGGAACCATAAATGCAGTAATTGTGATCATTTAAAAAGAAAGAGGACAACCTCGCGCACTCTAAACCAGCCAACAACCCCCTCTTCAAGGCTCTGAGAGCAATACATCCTCGAGCGCTGTCATCTTCAAGGGGTGTGTTTGGTAGCCGAGAAAATGAGAGAAAGAGGAGAGAGAAGAGAGCAAAATAAACCAAAAATGAAAAGTTGCGGGAAAAACTTGCATAAAACAAAACTTAGGGTTACAAAGTTATAGGGGAGCTTATATAGCCAACCCCAAAGTGTGAAATGACAAAAAATGCCTAAAATATGAAATTACAATAGGGACAAAATGGTAATTTATCAAAACATGGTCGTTTGGAATCAAAAATACCAAAAACACAGGCAACCATTTTCGCTATGTAGGAAATTTAGCTAGCATAGCGAAAATTTCGCTATGCTAGCGAAAATTTCGCTATGCTAGAGAAATTCACAAGAGATAGCGAAAACCAAAAATTTCGCAGAACGTCATTTAATAGAGAAATTCTCGCTTAGTCATTTAAAATTCACATAGTTAAAAATTTCTCATTAGATTTAAATTTTCACTATGATTACAAATTTTCGCAATCCTCACAAATTTTCGCAATGCATAGCTTAAATTCTCGGGTTTCCTCCCTCGCTTGCTTGTTTTGCCACTGCATCATCCTCTCATCAATTTGCCTTCAATTCTTCAATTCATTTTGACATTTCATCGCCTCTGGCTTGGTGAAATCACTAAGGATTCTCACATTCAGCACCAATAAGAAGCCAAGCTTGCTGACTGAAGTTCCCAAGACCTGCAAAACTATCCAAAAACAACTTCGAAAACAACCAAGAGCACTAAGTGACATGCACATGACAATTGGCTTATTCATATGATTGCGCGCAAAAAGCACTCAAAACCTATCTTGAATAGGGCTCAAAGAATTTTTTGGGAATTAATCACATGCCCATTTCTCATCAAACCAATAATGAGGAATGCATCGGTTTGGCATGCAAAATCCTCGGCTTATGTAAGATATGATTAATATGTACATGTTGGCGCACTCACTTATTTTTGCTTGCAACAAAATGACAAGCATTTCACATGGTTCTGCTTTGTTTTAGAGATTTTGTCACGTGAATATGTTGGAAATGTATTCAACACAATTCAATGAAGTATAAGTTGGATAAACTCGATCACTCTCTCACATGAGTAATTTCCTCTAGAGCTATAGAACGAGTAGAGATGAGACCAAGATTGAGATGACTAAGGCACTGTGGGAGCGACTTTGGTCACATTTTCACTTACAAGGTCTCCTTGATGAGAATGGAGATGAGATTTTGTATATGAATTGATATGAATGTCTTCCCCACCATTCAGATGTTCATGTAGAGGAAGGTGAGTATGAAACTCTGTTTGCTTAACTTTATCAATGTAGACAAAGTTTCGTTTAGAGTTACTGTATTAAAAGACTAAGACTATATGGTGCCATTTATTTTATAATAAAGATCAAGACATACACTTTTTTTATTTTTGGCAAGAGAAGAGTTGCACCCGCTTACAACATGCATTTCATATTACATTGTTAGACAACCAATCGAAGAGAGAATGATCCTTGCTTTTTCGCTATGTGAGTCCCAAAAATCATCATAGATATGGATTCGAGGGATTGAATAATACTTATCATGTGTATCAAGAAAGATATCAGTAAATAAGCACTTTTTTCCTTTCGAGGTTGATGTCTCCTATATGACCTATGTAAGGTTTTGTATCGAGCTCCCACTCATCATCAGGCTTCGTGCCGCACGCCCATTTACTTGTATGAATTATTCGCTTTCAATTATTAAGATGATGTTTGTGATGAGTTCCTCTAAACTATAAAGGCTCCTCGCATTCCTATAAATGCAGGAACCTGAGACACTCTATGTATTAAAAAAACAAAAGTTTTTTTCCTTTTTATTGTTTAAAGTACATATCTCTAATTCACATTATGAAGAATATTCAAACCCAAGAAGGGTGTTCATATTGTGATTCCAAATTACATATTCTAGTAATCTGGTTTTTTCCTAAAGCATTGAAGACACAAGATCTAGCTCAACAAGTACCCACTTTTGTGTAAGTATTCATGTTTGCTTGCATACCAAAATGGCATTCTTTTCAGGTTTTCAATAAGGTTCGTTGCGCACTTAACAATGTTTTTTGTATAACATGTTTCTTAAATAAAAAATATTCATTTTTAGAATTTTAAAATAAGAATGGTTGGCAAGATGTTTAAAAAAGATAGTTAAAAAACACATGTTTTAATAACTGTCTTATTTTCACGACAACTCCTTAACTTTACTTTGTACAAATTTTATTATATTAATATGAAACCAAATTGAAGTTAATAATTATCCAAGAATAAATAGATTTATAATTGATGGGGGTATAGAATTGGACCAAGTATCCCACTGCTACTCGACAGAGCAATGGGGCCGCGGCCCTGCCTCAGGTCCTTCCATACAGCCTCAACAAAGGTCCCGCCATTCTAATGAAACATGGATTCGGAAAATAGTGGGAGGCCCGTGATTCAGCCCAATTGACCCAAATCCTTCCCAAATAATGAAGATAGAATATTCCCTAAAAGATAACCTATTCGGCCCAATCAAGCCCTATTATAAAGGGAAGAAAAGCAATAGAAGACTGTTATGCTGGGATGGAACTTAACAAAAAAGAAGGAGGATTATCCCAAATAAATCCCTCGACTAATTGCTAAATCTAAGGCTAACTATATGAGGAAACGTATCCTCTAATGGGAAGGACTCCTGGTCATCGTCCAACCGGATGAATATCCACTATAAAAAAACAAGGCCACTCCACCAACCGAAAGGTAAGCCAATACTAAGCATTCTAAACATTCATTCTTTTCTCAAGGACGACCGACCACAGACCTGCGGCCACCGCGGAGCCCTCGGCCGACCCCTTTTTCCCCCGGTTTTTGCAGAAGGTCCTTTGATCGCATTCCCGACAACATTACAACAACCTTTCCATAGCTTCACGATCCCAAGATCCTCTAGTCCAACACCACGACGCCCTGTCCACTTCAACGACACCTCACGCTCCAAATTTCGCCTTCCGGCCATTGAAAGCATCATCAATACATGCTGGTCTCATGAACGATACTCAGACAAATATAACTGATTTCTCAGTTACTGATGGTATCGACTAGGAACACGAGCAGGAGCAACGCTGATCCTACAAGGATGCCGTGACCCACTCAGATGCCAGATAACAGGCCACAGGGCCAATGGCGATCCAGCCAATACAAATGAAGGGAAGACTACCGCCAACCGCTTGGATAAAGGAGATAGAACAACTCACCGTGACAAATACAACACCCCCGAGAAGAAAGGCCGACTCAGAAGGTGTCGCAATATCCCTCCGCACGTAGGGACAACACGGCAAGGGTATTCGAAATGGGCAGAGGCTGAATCTAGTCAAGCTTTGGGGCACAAATACAACTAGCCCCTGTAGGGGAAGAGAACCGAGCAATACACGTGAGGACGCTACAGAGAACGTAGAGAACCACCCCTATCCCCATCGACCACAAGAGAGCAGACATGGGAGCAAAGATTCAGGGACCTCCAACAAGAGCTCACCGCAAAGGAGGTAGAAGTTAAAGGGCTACGCGACCCTTTACACTACATACCCCTGCAACAAATGTAATCACCTTCACTCCCGAGGTGCTAAACTACTCCGCTCCCAAATCTCGTGATGCCTCAAGTAGAAGCGTCGACGAAGGCCAAGGATCCAAAAGAGGACCATCTCAATACCTATAAGAATCGGGACAGCTGTACGGGTATCCGCACTCGTCCGTGTGGCGTCGCCACCACCTTAAAAGGCCCTACGGCGCCCGGTTCAACAGAACTCTTCAACGATTTCTTCATTCAGAGTTATCAATCGCGCTTCGTTTCCACTTCGTCTGGGCTGACATGGCGCGAAGCCGAGCTACCATCCGTTAACCATCAAACAAGGAACACAGAAAATTCGTCGCTAATGCAACGGTTTAATGCCGAGTCCCTGAAGATAGATATACTAGACGAAGTTCACCGTCACGCCTTCATCGCTGGTTGGTCGGTCGGCATCCAAGACTGATGGTTCTCTATCTCAAAAGAACCAGCTAACATGGCCGGTTCTCGCCACGAAAAATACATAACCGAGAGGAGTCTCTCATGTCAAAGAAGAAGGAGAGCTCTTCCGCTAGCAAGGACAAAAAGACGATCGAGAAGCGACAGATCTGAGCCCCAAGAGGCAAGGCGACCAGAGGAAATCTCCTGGCAGAAAGCAAGAGCGGTATCCCCTAAAAGACGAGGAATCTTGTGGATCGTCACCCGCCACCCGAAAGACGACGACGCCTATTCGCCCGCCGCTTCACTCCCTTAATGTACCGATCGCAAGTTCTACATGAAGTACTAACGAGCAAGCTCCTAAGATGGCCGCAGATAGAAGTCAACTCATACCAGAGATAACACCAAGTATCGGCGAGTTCCTACGTAGACTACGGATATCGCATCGGATAACTCAAGATGGCCGCTTAAGAAGAGAGATAGAGTACCTGATACAGCGCGGGTATCTACGATGTTTTATATCTCCGAGGAATCAAACTCAAGGCCACCTGCAACTGCAACCAGGCCCCCGCCAGCCACCACCACCTCGCCACGACGACCCAAAGATCAAAGAACCCCTGGGAATCCACGTGATCTCGTGGAGATCACTGGGAGTGAGAGAATCTAGTTCTGGCTTCTAAGGCCCACTTTACGCAAAGATAAGATCTAAGCAGACGCGGGGGAGGCATGGGGCCAAGATCTAAATGCCGCAAGCTCCACACTACATTACATTCTCCGACTCGTGATTCGGAAGGATGTCAAGACTCTTACGATCTAATCTACCAGTGATCCGCGCACCGTGGCAAAATACAACGGTCCATCGGGTCCTAGTAGACAACGGAGCTCGGCCGACATCATCTTTTGCATCGGCCTTCGACAAAATGGGGATTGGAAGAGGAAAGTTAGAACCCGTCAACACTCATCTCCGCGGGTTTTCAGGAGAAAAGGTGTTTCCATTGGGATCGATCCAACTCCAGCACCTTAGGGAGCCCTTGCCAAGCAAACGATGACAGCTAGGCGTTTCATGTTGGACGCTCCGCCGCCCATAACATGTTGCTGGGCGTGCCCTCTCTCAACGCTGAGGATTATCCCCTCAAAGATACCACCTGGTAATCACCCCGACAAGAAACGGCGCTTGATCTGCCTCGAGGAGATCACCATGGCACGAGAATGCTACACCGCCTATGAAACAAAAACGGTCGACGAGTACGCGAGCTCGACATTTACTTATGAAGTGTTCACTCGGCTAGAACCCTCAGAAGAGCTAGAACCAATAACACTGGATGACGACCCAGAGCATCTTGCCTATATCGGCTCCAAATTAGCATAAGGCCTCAAAGGCCTCCTCACACAGTTCTTAAGATAGTAGGGGCGACATCTTCAAGATGGAAACAAAGGATACGAAAGGCATCGACCCCGCAGCCATCACCCATAACCAAACACCAACCCATCTTTCTGCCGATTACAAAAAACTGGTAAGTTTCGCACCAGAGAGACAAAAGGCCATCAATGAAGAGGTCGGCAAGCTCCTCCAAGCAAGGGCAATCAGGGAGGTAGAATACCCAGAGTGGTTGGCCAATGTTGTGCTCGTCAAGAAAGCAAATGGCAATCGAAGGCCTCAGACGATTTCACCGATATAACAAAGCATGCCCAAAGGACAGCTTCCTACCCAAAGGTCGACCTTATCAGACGCCACGCCAGGCTACGAGCCTACCTTCATGGAGCGTCTCCCGCTATGCGCAACTGCATAAGCACGGACCCTAAAGGATCGTGAGAAGACGCCATTCGCCACACAGTGGACCCATCAAGCATCTGCAATGCCATCTCAAGCTCAAAATGCAAGGGCAACCTTATCAGTTGTTAATTAACCTGATGTTTCTTAAACAGATAGTACAACGATGGAAGTATACGAGACGACATGCTAGTAAAGTCGCTTACGGCTCTGTGATCCATCGCTCACCTCTCCGAGACATTCCAGATCCTAAGGGATTATAACATGAAGTCGACCGGCGCGAAATGCGCCGCTGCGGTCACCGAAAATTTCGGGCTTCATAGTCAACCGGGCAGTGGGGAATCTACAACCGATAAAATAAAAGCATTGCTCGACATGGCCGTCGCCATCTGGGGATAAAGGAAGTACAACTCCATTACCAGGAGGATCGCGTACCTCTAAGTCGATTCGTGTCTGGGGGCAAGTGACAAATGCCAACCTTCTTCCAAGCTTTGAAGAAAGCCTTCAATGGGACGAGAAATGCGGTTAGCTTCAGAGCCTCGAAACATACTTCAGCTCGCCACCCATTCTAGTGAGCCCGGGAGCAGAAGGAGAACTCACATTATATCCGGCGCGATCAGATTTTTCAACTAGCGCTGCTCGTCAGTGGACAAAGAGCGTACAAGACCCGCCTTACTACTACGCCGAGCCCCGAGGAGCCGAGGAGAGGCATCCTAAAACCTAAAAATTAATACTACTGCATCAAGAAATGGAACTTCGGCCCTTATTTCTAGGCTCACACCCATAGAGGTCCCGACCGAATACCCCATGAAGGTGTGTTACATAAACTGAGGTCTCGGGAGGTTGATGAAATGGGCCATAGAGTCGAGCGACCCGACATCCAAGCATACAAGCCGTAAACGGCCATAAATGACATATCCTAGCCGATTTCATCACTGAATTCACCCCAAGAGAGTCACGAGCCCACCGACCATGGGACGACCTCCCATATGGAAGCCTGTGGGATGGAGCCTCAAATGCGCAAGGAAGCGAGCTGGCTTAATCTCGACCTCACCGTATGGAATAGACATTGAATACGCACTGTGTTTGGTTTCCATATGCCTATCAACGAGGCCGAGTATGAGGTCAAGCCATAGCAGCCCCAACCCCGCCCCATTCATTAGAGGTCGACCAGCTAGAGGTCCACAGTAACTCCCAACTAGTGGTCAGGCAGATCGAAGATACATACGAGGCCAAAAGTGAGACGATGGTTCTATATCTCCAAAAGTCCGTGGATTTCATCAAGTTCGTGGTTGGTTCAGCCAAGCACGTCCCCGTAATCGTAGAATTCGAGCCTGACGCCTCGCGAAACTAGCCACTACTTCTGGTGCGAAGATACTCCGCGGGTCAACAAGACGCCGAACACCGGGCTAACCTTCTATCGACCTTTACAAAGATAGATGATCACCCCGCAGATCCGCGTCGAGCTGGATGGACCCCTACTGGGATTATATTAATGACTAACCTACTGCACGAATCTCTAAAGAGGCTAAGATAAGAGTAAGGTCTTCCGTGTTTACCAATCACAAGGGTAGCCTTACAGTCGCAGATTCTTCACACCTTCCTAAAATGGCAATGGGAGAAGACACCTGGTGCATGTGCTAAGGAAGTACACTAAGGCATATGAAATCATATCTGAGCTCGAACGTTAGCAGAAAAAAATTCGAGGCGTGGATACTATCGCCCACAATGCTCAAAGATGCAACCGCCAGTCGTGCATTTTCTGTAATCCGCCAGAACATGCTAAAATATCACGCCCCAAAGAGCCTCCCGACATCAATCACCAAACAAATTTCTTCCAAGAGCGGGCTGGACATATCGGTGCTCTTGCCCATCGGGCAAAGGCCAATGTAAATTTATAATCGCCGCGTTGATTATTTCTCACCAAGTGGGCCGAGCGCTCCAGCCCTTGGGGCCACAATCACATGGGCCAGAAGGTATCGTGAATCTCGTATATAGCGATCATATGCAGATTGGTGTCCCGAGAGCTGGGTCTCGTATAACGGAAAACAGCTTTGATAACAAGAAATTCGTGGACTTTGCGTTTAGCTCGGGATTAAAAATTACTATTCGTCACCAGCACATCCGCAATCAAATGGACAAGCCGAAGTCACCATCAGAACCCTCAAAGCCGCCTTGAAAACCAAGCCGAAGATCCTAAGGAGCTCGGGTCGAGTACCTCCCGGGCACTACGTGGCCCATAGATAACTCGAAGTCAAGAACCCGGAGACCACTCTGTCTAGCTGGGCACGTACAAAGAGCCTGAAGCTGGAGTAAAGTCCCGTAGCCTAGCCACTCGGGAGCAACAAAAACGATGAAGCCCTCGCGTCTCAACTAGAGCCCCGGACGAAAGCGTGAGGTGTTCAACAGCCGTACGAGGAATACCAAAGGAGACCGCTAGGTATTACAATAAGAGAGTTAAGCCCAGGAGTTACTGCACGGATTCGGGTCCTCGAAAGCCACGCCCGTTAGCGGAAAAATCCAAATGACGGGAAGCCAGGGCCCTAATTGGGAGGGCCCTTATGTTATATCTCGGGTCATCAGACCGGGCAATTATGAGCTCCAAACAGAGGAGGGAAAAATCTTACAGCATACATGGAATGTAGAGCATCTTAAAAACGGCTTTTATATCAAGAGGGCATCGGGCCGCAATGCAGGCCTTAAAGTGATTCCTTCAGTGACAAGTGGACGAAAGCACTGGTTGTTTATTCAGATGTCTTAAACAGTTCGGGCATGTAAAGAAAAGAATATACACAATGGAAAATTCATAGAAATAAAAGTACATCTTTATTTCAAGTCACGGTTGGTTACAATCAATGGCGTCCTCGATTACATCATAAAAAGCATGCAGTACAAGCAATTCCCTCAATGCACACAATACAAGCAATACCTAAAAAAAAAAAAAAAAAAAAAAAAAAGAGAAGGGAAGAGTGACAAAGGAGAAAGACATAATGAAAAGAAGTCAAGAAGGAGGAGGAGAAGCAGCGATGTGGGACGCAGACAGGTTAAAGGCCAGCAGACATGGAGAAAGTCGTTAGGAGAGATAGAAAGAAGAAAAAGAAAAGAAAAGAGGAGAGGTATAGCAGAGAGAGAAGGAAGAAAAGAGATCTAGGAGCGGAGGCAGTGCATGCACCATCTCCCACCCCAGGGACTCATTCTCAGCAAGAGCTAGGGAATAACATAACACCCATAAAGGGGATACTAGGGAAAAACACAACTCCCACACGGAGAAATTCAGAAAAGCCGGTCCAAAGGCGTCAGAGGAACCCCAACGAAGGCAGCCGAACATCAAGCATCCATCTTCTACAAACTTCATCCGCCCAGTATGGAAAGCAGAAATCTTCAAGAGTAAAATGCAGGCAACAGAACCCTTTCTTATTTATAGATAAAGCACCAAAGCACACAACCGCTCCAAATTCCCATCAACCAAAGATTAAAAGCGGTTCGCACTTTTCAATAACCTAAGGACACACCGAAACGACCCTCTCATAAAGCGCCCTCACGTGAGCCGCCTATCCCCGCCAAGGGGGATACTCACACGAAACTACACCGCCAGCCACAAACATGAGCCTAGTTGCTCGACTTCGACGAGCTCTCTTCAACACGTGCACGAGCTCCTACTATTTATCAGACGAGCCCTTCACCGCATTTCAAATCGCATCTGCTCCTCCTCACAAATCCCACGACGAGCTCTCCTTCAACACAGCACGAGCCCTACTATTTATCCCGACGAGCCCTTCACTACATCTCTCAAACACGGGCTCCTCCCCTACATATCTTTATCACGAAAGCCTTACTATTTAGAGACGACGTCAGACGAGCCCTTCACTCGTATTTCATCGCATCTGCCTCCCTTACAATCTCTACTGACGAGCTCTCCTTCAACACAGCACACGAAGCTCCTACTATTTATCGTGGATGAGCCCTTCACCGCACCTTCAAACAAACGGCTCTCCCTTTACAAATCTCATCGACGAGCTCTCTTTCAACACAAAGTGCATTTGAAGTTCCTACTATTTATCCCGACGAGCCCTTCATCGCACTTCCAAACACGCGCCCTCCCTTACATTATTCCATCACGCTCTCCTTCAATAAAAGTGCATCGTAGCTCTTACTATTTAATATCGTGACGAGCCTCTAACATTAACGCATCGCCCTCCCACAAACTTCACGACGAGCTCTCCTTCCAACACAGCATCGTTCCTACTATTTAATATCGTGATGAGCCCTTCACGCACTTCAAATGCACGAGCTCCTCCCTATAAATTCCCATTAACGAGCTCTCCTTCAACAACACAAAAGTGCACGAGCTCCTACTATTTATCGCAGATCTAGCCCTTCCACCGGTATTTCAAAACCGCATTCCGGCCCTCCTCACAAACTTTACCGACGAACACCCCATCAACACAGCACGAGCTCCTACTATTTATCGGATCGCCCTTCACTCCGCATTTCAAACAGCATCTGCCCTCCCCTACAAATCTCATTGACGAAGCTCTCCCTTTAACACAGCAGACGAGTTCTACTATTTATCAGATCGTTCTTCACTCGTATTTCAAACAGATCTGCTCCTCCCTACATATCTTTATCGACGAGCTCTTCCTTCACAAAGTGACGTAGCCTCCTACTATTTATCGTGACGAAGCCTTTCATCAGATTTCAAACGTACGGGCTCTCCTACAAATTCTACTGACGAAGTTTCCTTCAACATACAGTAGACGAAGTCTCTATTTATTTATCAGACAAGCCTCTTTTCATCAGATTTCAAATGTAGGCTCTCCTTACAAATTCTACTGGATGAAATTTCTCTTCAATCAGCAGATGAAGTTTCCATTATTTATCAGACGAGCCCTCCACTGCATTTCAAATGCATCTGCTCCTCCCCTACAAATCTCATTGACGAGCTCTCCTTTAACACAAAGTAGACGAGCTCTACTATTTATCGTGACGAGCCCTTTCACTGTACTTCAAAATGCATGTTCCTCCCTTTACAAATCTCATTAACAGCTCTCCTTCAACACAAAGTGCGCACGAGCTCCTATTTCATTTATCAGACGAGGCCTTCATCAGACTTCAAACAGACGGGCTCCTCCCCTACAATCCCATCGGACGAGCTCTCCTTCAACACAGCGCACGAAGCTCCTACTATTTATCGACGAGCCCTTCACTGTATTCTCAAACACCGGCTCCCCTACAAATCTCATCGACAGCTCTCCTTTTAACACAGCAGACGAGCTCCTACTATTTATCGTAGACGAGCCCCTTCAATTTATTTCCAAACAGATCTGCCCTCCCTACAATCCATTACCCAGCTCTCCCCAACACGCAGACGAGCTCCCATTATTTATCAGACGAGCCCTCCATCGTATTTTCAAACAGCATCTGCTCCTCCTTTTACTACAATCTTCACTGACGAGCTTCTCCTTTAACATTGTGCGCATTTGTGCTCCCATTATTTATCGACGAGCCCTTCATCAGACTTCAAATGCATCGGCTCCTCCCTTTACAAATTCTATTATCGAAGCTCTCCTTCAACACAAAGTGCATTCCAAAGCCCATTATTTATCAGACGTGCCTTTCATCAGATTTTCAAACAGACGCAAGCTCCTTCCTTTACAAATCTCATCGACGAAGCTCTCCTTCAACACAGTGCATTTGTGCCTTATTATTTATCGACGAGCCTTTCACTCAGCCTTCAAACAGACGGTTCCTTACAATCTCTATTGACGAGCTCTCCTTTAACATACAAAGTGTGACGAAGTTTCTATTATTTATCGTGACGAGCTCCTTCATCAGATTTTCAAATGCATTCGTTCCCCTACAAATCTACTGACGAAGCTCTCCTTCAACACAGTGCACGAGCTCCATTATTTATCAGACGAGCCCTTTCATCAGATTTCAAACGTATGGCCTCCCAGCAAATCTACTGGACAGCTCTCCTTCAACACATGTGCAGACGAAGCCAAGCATTATTTATCAAAGATCTGAGCCCTCCATCAGACTAAACATCTGCTCTTCCCTATAAATTCACCGACGAGCTCTCCTTCAATACAAAGGGAGACGAGCTCCCATTATTTATCAGACGTGAGCCTCCACCTGTATTTCAAATGCACGGGCTCCTCCCTACAAATCTCATCGACGCAGCTCTCCTTCGCACGTGCCGACGAGCCTCGCTATCTAAGGACGAGCCCTCATCAGACTCCAAACGCATGTGCCACTCTTCAATTATTCCTATTGACGAGCCTGAGACACTCTCCCGACACGCATAATCAAGCTTTAATCAACTACACACACCGGCAAACCCTAGCCTTGATACCCTCCAATGTGGCACGTGAACAAAGGACAAGTCAATGCCCGCAAGCTAGACGACGAGGGCCATTGCACTCCAACCAACAAAGCTCCATCTCGCACCAATCGCATTGCCAGAAAACCACGCCGGCCGAAATCGCAACGATCTACAAAGTTTAAGACGAGGCGGCATTTAAATTTCTATGATCCTCGATTCATACATAATCTGTAAAAGAAGAGCAAAGATAATTCGGAAAAAACATAAAATTCCCAGGGAGCAAGTATCCATTAAAAGAGGGCTAATACAGTAAGAGCTCCCTGCCCAACAAAGAGAAGAAAAGTATAATAAAATTAGCGAGACGAGCCTCTGATCTCGCATCGCATTTGAAGAACGAAGGGTCCTCAAAGATATACGTCAGGATTCATTTGTAATCGAAGATTCTCCGCTCCCCATCGCCGGAGGTCAAAGTCGAAATCCAAACGGTACGCCAGCCGCCATGAAAAGCAAGCCACCCGTGGCTTCCACCGAAAGCACCATCTCCGTCCCGCACCGCCTAATGACCTCGTCCCTCTGAACAATCATATCATCGCACAGACGAAGTCCAGCTGGGCGCAATCCACTTTACACTCCTCGCTAGCCGTCCCCGATAAGGTCCACAGCCTTCGTAGGATCCACGCCGCGCCCCGAAGAATACCTTGCCCTCCAAATCTCACGACGAGCAATTTCGTTGTTTCTCCATTCCGTCCAAATCACGGCAAGTGGATCGCACAAGAACTCCACTTGCGTGATCCCGCGAGCCCGCCCGAAATGATGAGTTCCTCCCCAACCAATTGAAGCTCACTGGGTAGATTGCGCTCACGAGCCTCAACCAAATCATCTGCACCCGGGCAACTCGAACCTCCTCAAGCTCTCCTCGCCAGACGTCAGCCTTCCTGAATCTTGCTTCCCTTTTTCGCCCGATCACGAAATGATGAGGTAAAGCCGGGGATCCGACGTAGTCTTTCTATTTCTCCAGACATAAGTCGCACTCGACCCCGCAGCTCGTCCCGCTCAGAAGTCAAAGTAGTCGCTTTCGCCTTATAAATTCGGGCGATCCTTACATGTTTCTCATTCAGTTTGGCTTTTCTACCAAGCCTCTTCAACGAGTGGCATCAGAAGAGCAAACACAGTAATTAGAACTCAAGACAAGAGCGCCAGGAGAGTTAGCATAATTATAAGCTTACCGAAGCAAATCCCTGAAAAGACAAGGCCAAAGCCTCATCAACCGGCAACCCCTTTGATCTCTCAATATCAGAATCCTTGAGGATGGATGAAACGGCACCAGCCGAAAGTTCAGCATTAGATAGCAAAGAGTCTTTGGTTTCATCAACCTTTGATTTTGTTTTTCTCTCGACTGGCCACCTTCCCGTAGAGATGGCTTGACAGTAGTTCTGAAGAAGCATTCCATATAGTTATGGGCAAATCGCCAATCTACCGTCGCGCCCTCGCCGAGGGATTCCCCAATTCCTGCCGACGTGGTTCAAGAGGGAAGCCTAACGAGAATCGTGGAAACCTCGCCAACGGGATGAGGACCGCTGCCTGACGAGGGGACTTAAGGTGTTTTAATCTCCGAACTTTGTTATGGATCGGGCCGATCCTTCTTAGGAGAATCTCGTTTCTCTTTCTTCGCACTCTGAGGTTTTCGAGATATCCCTCCCAGATGAGCCAAAATCTCCCCTCTGGTAGGAGCAGCCACAGCGGGCCCGAAAGAGAAAACCCCCAGAGTAGAGGGAGGTGAAGGCCCTAAAACAGAAGATTTTGTAGACTTCAGACTAGGATGAAATGGATATCCCGATTAGTGCCTAAAAAGTGCAATTAACCCTATATTAGATAGGTTTTGAGTGCTAAGACATCATAAGTCATTTATACCAATTGAAGTGTTCTAGTCTTCTTAGTAACAATTGGTAGGTATTTGTGCACTCTGGGTATTTTTGGTTGTTTTGTAGGTATTTGTGCACTCTTGGAGTTCAATCTCAATACAAAGGATGAATCATGAAGTTGGAATTCAAGTCTCAGCCATCAACCAGCCCTAGAATCAATGAGAAAACCAAGGCAAAGTGAAGAAAATTGGATGCAGTTGAAGGCAGGATGAAAAGCAGTGAAGGATCAACAATGCAGGAATTTTCGCTAAGTTGTAGGCCTCGCAAGATTGCTTAAAATTTCAAGAACCTTAGCGAAATTTCGCAACCTTACCGAAAAACACCACCTCTCGCTAGACCACCCCATTCGCTAGGGCACCATTTTTTAGCGAAAATACGATTTCAAGATCACACTCGCTGTTAGTAAATTTCGCTAGCTGGGCGAAATTATCTCGGCTTCAGCGAAATTTCCCATTTTCGCTACACATGGTGATTTCGCTAGCTAGCGAAATTCTTCAGCCTAGCGAAATTTAATGCCTCGTCATGTTTTGTAATTAATGCCAACCGACTTCAAACTTGGTGTATTACTTAATTGTCCAATAACTTAGCCAAATTTGTAGGTTTTTTGGTATTTTCATACCTTGAGGAGGCCTATATGTTCTCTTGTTTTGTAAAGTAAGTAAGAATTGAGGAACAATTTCTGAACAATTCGGGGAGAGAGGATAATTGTAGTTTTTATTTTTGTACATAAAGCCTTTATTTTAGGGTTTTGCTTTTATTTCTTTTCTCTCTTTCTCTATCTTCTTTCTTCTCCCCTTTCTACTGCCAAACACCCCCTCTCGAGGATGACAACTCAAGAGATGCTCTCGCAAGCCTCCTTTCTTTGTTATAAGGAAGCTAGCTTGCTACAAGCATATGCATGTTGTCCTTTTGTACTAAAAGCTGTAGTGCATTTATGGTCCTTTATATTCTCAAACATGGTCGCATAACATCATCATTATTGATTTGGCCAATACTCCATGCTTTAGGATCAAGTACATATTCAAGGAGAGAAGCATCAGTGATTCTTGGGATGGTCTTTACGAGCCTCCGAGATAATATTTTACATGTTAGTGGTTCTTCAAATTAGTGGTTAAATAACATTTGATCAAGTATTATTTTGGCCAATACTCTCCATGCTTTAGATACGTACGTGAGAGATGCACCAAGTTCTTTAGATGGTCTCTTACCATTCTCCGAAATGATAATTAATGTTAGGAGCTAAAAAGGGCCATAACTCGCATACCGGTGACGACTCAAATCAGAGTTGCTTTTACCGGTGAGGTTTGCTAGTTAAATATAGATCCGGCTATGCCATGGACTATAGGTTGCATGTCATAACGCGAGATAAAACCCGAGGACACTTGTTTCGTCTCTAATCTCAGTCAAGTTAGTGACCTAAATCTTCAAAGTTAACTTTTTCACCTTTACTTTCGTTTACACCCCGCCCAAACCATTCCCATTGTTTTCAAACACAATTCCAAAGAGTCCAAATAGAAAGCCTTACCTTCATGCATCGAGATGCAACCATTTTTAGATGAAAACCCATCCCCGTGTTCACACTTAGACTCATTATATCAAGCAAGAGTTTGACTACGCAGAGTAGGAACTTAGTGTATATAAAATTTGTTGATTTAGTCAGCTCATCATGGCACGGTAATCAATGCGGCGCCTGTCGGGATGGTGCCAACCAAAATGGTAAGTCAAGAGTACTTGAGATCCACATCACAAGTGAAGGTAACCTCCTTTTTGCAACTCACAGTGTGAACCGCGCAAGCAATTAGCGCGAATCGCACTTGCTTCACTGATTCGCCGCCATTCGCCTCGCTTATTGTTCTTAGTTAATTTTAATCTTTTTGCAAGTTGTTTGTTGCTCTTGTTGTCTCTATAATTGTGTAACAATCGTGGTATGCAACAAAGGATGTGAGACACATCGTAGATTGAATAGGATTAGTACACAACTTGACCCAGCTAGTGAAGTTAGTGTACCAACTGATACTATGGATCCCATACCTGAGGAACAACAGAGTCAACAAGGAACCCCCATGAATCCAAATACATATAGAACCATGAGGGATCACATCCACCCTCCTAGAGTTAGTGCCCCACTCGTGATCATTCCTCCCCGCGATGATGTAGCGTTGAGGGGCCATATTTGGTACCGCTTTCCCACATACCATGGTATGGAAAATGAAAACCATACACACATCTTAGGGATTTGAGAGGTTTGCACTACCTTCAAGGAAGGTATGATGGACATGATTTGCTGAAGCAAAGGCATTTCCATTGACCCTAAGGACAAGGCCAAGATATGGATCAACCTTATCGAGGCCTAGAACCATTAGGAAATCAACAGCCGCAGTCGAATTTTGAAAAGTTCTTCGCTCATAAGACCAACAATTTGAAAAGACAAATCTACACTTTTGCAAATCATGATGGTGTGAGAGATTTTACCAAGGTCAGAAAGATTTATGGAAAACCATCAAAGGCATGCCCACATCACGGGTTTGACACTTGGATGTTGGTGAACCATTTATGATGGTATGTCCTCATCTATGAAACAATTGCTAGAAACAATGTGCGGGGGTAACTTTTTAACCAAACACCCAGATGAGGCTATGGACTTCTTGAACTAAGTAGCTGAAACCTCTAAGGCATGGGATGAACCTCGTCCAAGGGAGACAGAGGGCCCAAGGCACTCAAGTTACGAGGGGGAGTCCATTCATACACTTTCTGAGGACACACTGATGAGAGAAAAATTGACCATTTTAACTAGAAGATCGATGAGACGGAAATAAAAATCAGCATAAAATGCACTCAGTAGTGAGTTATCAACATGCCAACCTTCGCTACAATTGTCACCAAATGGTCACTATGGGGAACAACAAGAGCATGCCCAAATCATGAATCAAAGAGATCACCAATGAATGCTCCATATGGTAACCCAACATTCATAATTGAAAACTACTCAAAACATGCTAGTAGAAGCCAAAACCCCCAAGATATCCTCTCCAAAGAGCACAACATGCCTCCACTATCTTCTCCCCGTTGAACAGTAACTCGAATTTAAGTAAGGTGGTAGGCATATTCAGAGAAGAACGTATGCGCCGAATAACCAAACTGGGGCCGTAAAATTGAAGCAAAGAGAAAGTTCACTCAACAGAAATCGGACAATATTCATTTAGAGATTTCAAAATTGTCCGACGCTAGCTTGCAGTTCGTAGCGCGATACTCCTTCCGTGCACAACAATATCGGGATTGGTGAATGAAGCGGGAGTAGGAAGGACTTAAATGCAGAAGCGTGAAGTTAAAGGCGGTTGTGACTTTCACGAAGTGGTAGGAATAAAGCCAACGGTACCAAAGCCGATCAGTCAGCTCCATTAGTGGTGAACCGCGGGAAAAACGATCGTGGGCGAGGAAGAGTAAAGATTAGAATACCCCCTCCAGTTTCAAGGTCCTCCGAGAAGAAAGAAAATTAGGTAACGAGCAAGTATTTGGAAATAATGTGCGGCAGAGTGAAAGTCAATATTCCTCTCCTCGATATGATTAAACAGTTCCTATACGCAAAATTCACGAAGATTTGTGCACGGTAAAAAGTCTTAATGTAAATAAAAGGCCTTTTTAACGAACAGTGGTGATGCCAATCAAGAGTTAGGAATCTGAGTCAGTATAAGGACCCGGGATGTCCCTACGATCTCGGTGAATATTGGAGGCATTAGCGTGGAAAAGCCTTTGTTAGACACAGGAGCTAGTGTGAATCTGGCTGTAGTATTCTACGTCTGAAGCAATTGGGTTTGGGTGAGGCGAAACCACTTCCATCACACTACCGCTCGCTAATGATTTATTAAAATACCAAAGGAACCAGAGGACGTTCTTATACAAGTGGACAAATTTTACTATCGATGGAATTTTTGTAGTACTTGTCTGAGAACCCGATTCTGATAGGACTGGTCATTTCCCGTCATATTAGGAGGCCCAGTTTTGGCTACTTCAAATCTGATGTTAATTGCGAAATGGAGTCATACGCTCACATTTGGAAATATGACCTTGGAACTTCGATATTTTCATTTGGGTAAAGGCATATACTCGGAGGAGGATGACTTTGAAAAGTCTATTATTTTAGATACCATTACGGAAGAAACGGGCTAACTTGACGGCAAGTGCGAGATATTAACTTCAGAATTATCCGATTGCCTTGTAGAGCAACATGAATATCAAGAAATGAGCTTAGTACAGGGGTATTGGGGAAGAAGAATAGAAATTTTGCCTCCCATTATTTGGTAATGAATCCGAACCTCAGCAGCCAGGCTGAGCCCTCCCGGCTTATTTAAAAGTATGCATTTTTGGAAGCAAATGAGCAGTGCCCAATTGTGATTTCTTCTTTGCTAACCCTTTGCACAAGAGCATAATCTCTTGCACATTCTCAAAAAACAAACAAACGTGGGATAGAAAAATTTCTGATTTGAAAGGCATCAGCCCATCCATTTGCACCATCACATCTATTTAAGAAGAGGAGTCTAAGTGACTGGCGACTCGACGGAGGTTGAATCCCGTCTCTGAGTAGTTCGTGTGTGGGGTTTTGAAATTGCTCGGCTGGTATCATTTATCCCATTTCCGTCTTACATGGGTTAGTCAACTCAGGTGGTGCCTAAGAAATCGGGGGTAACAGCGCTGAAAAGCGAAGGGTGAAGAATTCTGCGGAACACAACCGGGTTGGAGAGTGTGCATAGATTATAGAGAAGGCTCAATGAGGTGACACGAAAAGACCACTTTCCATTGCACCGTTCATCGATCGGCTCCTTGAAAGAGTTTAGGACACCTTCTATTGCTTTTTGGATGGAGTATTGAATTGCTTCCAGGATGAAATTGCTCAGGAAGTCGGAAAAGACCACCTTCCGCCTCCATTTGGCGATATGCTTATAGGAGGATGCCTTTTGGGCTTTGTAACGCCCCAGCCACTTTTCAGCGATGTATGCTCAGTATGTTCAGTGACATGGTAGAGCGTATAATGGAGGTATACATGGATGATATCACAGTATATGGGGGTGTTTTTGAAGAATGCTTAACGATTTGGAGCGTTTGCGAGGTGCCATAGAGAAGAATTTAGCGCTTAAGCTGGGAGAAATGTCATTTTATGGTGAACCAAGGAGATTGTATTGGGGCACATTATTTCTGCGAGAGAGTGAGATGATAAAGCGAATCGACATCATTTCCGATTACGCTGACAAATGTGAAAACAGTGGAAACGATTCCTTGGTCATGTGGAAACCTAGACGGTTCATTAAAGACTTTTCAAGATTGCTAAACCCCTGTCTGAAGCTTCTAGAGGATGCCAAATTACCGTTTGGGAGGAAGATTGCGGAAGAGTTTTGAAAAATTTGAAATTTCAATTTGACTACTTCCCGATAGTTCGAGCACCTAATTGTGGAGTTACCATTTGAGGTGATGTGATGCAGTGATCTTAGCATAGGAGCGTACTTGGTCAAGAAGAGGGAAACCTCAAGTAGTGTATTATCACAAGCAAAACCACTGAATGAAACAGGAGGAATTATACCACTAGGAGAAAGAATTCTTTGACGGTGGTATATGCTTTAGATAAATTTGAGCATACTTGGTTGGAGATGATATATAGTCATTTTACATCATTAAAGCTTTGAAATATCTCTAGCGAACAAAATAAAAAGCAAGACTCATCCGGTGGGTTCTGCTACTTCAGGAGTTCAACACAGAGTCAAAGACAAGGGTGGAAAATGTGGTGGCGGATCATCTATCAAAGGTTAACTATAGCTTGACCTCCCGATCTTATTAATGATGAATTTCACGAAGAATCCCTAATACGATTGGAGAAGGCTTACTGGTATGCTCACATTGCCAATTATCTCACTACGGGAGAAATCGTAGTGGAAAGGACAAGATGGAAATATTTCTTTGCTAAATCCCATTTCCTATTGGAAGAACCTTTCTGTTAAATCTTTATGCGATCAAATCATCGAAATGTGTACACCGGAGAGCAGTAAGGAATTTACAAACCATTGCCATGAGAGTGCCTGTGGTGGTCATTTTGCTTCTCAAAAGACAACAATGAAGGTCTTCTGATCGGGGTTATTGGCCTTCCATTGTTCAAGGAAGCACAAATGTGCGTGTATGTAGCGGATACGAACTTCGAGCTGTCTGTGAAATCATGGTGACATTAGATTGATTTTAGTGGTCGAGCGGTAAGCCATTATGGGGTATCGATTTTATGGGACCTTGCCACCTCATATGGTCATCGTACATTTTGGTGGGAGTGGACTATGTCTCCAAATGGGTTGAAGCAATCCCTGTGAGACCCGATGACCATAGGGTGGTACTCAGGAATTCTTGAAAGCGATATCTTTTCAGGTTGAGTGCAAGAAAGCCATTATTAGCGATGGAGGTTAGCATTTACGTAACAAGCCATTTGAAACCTCATGGTAAATATAGGGTGTTAAACACAAAAAGTGTTTCCCCTTACCATCCTCAAACAAGTGGCCAAGTGGAACTGCATGACGGGGGGAAATTAAGACCATCTTGATGGTGGTTAATACCAGCAGAAGCGGGTCATCAAACTCTTGATTCGTTATGGGCTATCGAAACGACTTTCTGAAGACAATGCTAGGAATGTCCTGTATCGGTTGGTCTATGGTAGGGCATGTACCTTCCGGTGGAGATTAGTCACAAACATGGTGAGCGTCGAGAAGCTAAACATGGACCTAAGTGGAGCTGGAGAGAAGAGATTTCTTGATCTTAATGAATTGGAAGAAATACGAAATAATGCCTACTTGAATACCAAAATTGCAAAAGAAAGAATCAAAGTAGCTTGACAAATGATAAGCGGGAAGAGTTTCAGGAGGGAGACCAAGTCCTCTTATATGACTCCAAACTCCATTTGTTTCCAGGCAAACTCAAATCTCGATGGACGGGTCCATTCATTTGTCAGCGAGCATACCCCGAATGGTTCGAGTTGGCTTACGTGATCAGTGATGGCGGGGTATTCAAAGTCGATGGACGGAGGGTAAAACCAGTATGGTGCAGCGGGTCATCAAGGGAAGAATTCTCGATGGACCCTCACTGGAATCTCACGTTTTGTAAGTTTGGGGTAGCTCTTTGGCAGTTCTAAGCGACCTTGTTCTCATTTTTAGTTATCTAAAGCGTAGTGTGTTTAAAAATGGTGATTTCGATTAGAGCTTAATGATTGATTTATTTTGTGAAGGTATGGTGCGATTCTGCCGGAGTAAGTATGCCCATCTTTGCTCTGATGTGAATCTTGTTTGTATTTCCATATTGATGTATTTTTCTTTTCATTGCCTGATTGAATTGCTTCAAGCTTTGCACCAGGTGAATTGCTTCAAATTGGTGATTGGTGTAGGTGGACGAATTAGTTGCTTTAAGGCTGGATGATTGGATCATCATTTTGTCACTTCTATGCTAGAACAAATTCCATGGCAGTTAAATTTTTGGTGGAGTCACGGTTCCGGCTATGCTCGACTTGAAAATTTCCCCCTTTATCTTGATTCACCTGCTTTGCACTCCAGATTATTTCGATAGGTTGTGAATTTGCATACCTCTCATTTCAAGTAGGCTGTAGGTATGTTGGCTACCTAGGATAGTTTTGAGTTACCCACATTTGAAGACCAATGTTGTCTTCGAAAGAAAGAAAGAAAGAAAAAGCGAAGAAAAAGAAAAAGAAAAATAAAGTCATTGAAATTTTGCTTTGAGCAGAGCACGGTCAGGGTGTGGCCAGCCTTTGAAACTAGATGCCCTAAGCCTTAATTGGTTGGAGTCATCGATTTGTGTTAAATTACATGGGTGGATAGGTAGAGTTTGCTTGGTGCTTGGGTGCTCGATTTTCGAAGTCATTTGGGTCGAGTGGTGAAGCCTATAGAGTTAGTGGTCATTGATCCTTTTGGCCTTGATGCCACTAAACCTTGATGGTTGGGGTCATCGGTGGACCCCAGATTACGGACTTTAGTGAACTCAAATTTTAAACATTGCATCTACATTATAATTGAAAAAGAAAGAAAAGTGTAACTAGCCACATCTAGGTTGTTAACTGACAAGAGCCATGTCAGTCTTGGGATGGGGAGGAACAAATTTTGCATTTTATTGACAATCACGGTAGCATAAAGACCCATTAGACTTAGGTGGAAGTCAAGTTGAGAATCATGGAACCAATTTTGACCTGAAATTGTTCTTGTATGGATTTGGTTCTTTCATATCGGTTCAAATTTGATATCAATTATTCGAGTTTAAGAGTAATATGTATAAAGTATATCAACCTTTTTGAATCTGACCTTTTGAAAATCACCACATGCATCTCCTTTTTGTTTTGCATTGCTAAGGGCTGCCTTCGATTAGACATATTAAATATCAAAAAAATCATTTGAACTCTATAGCAGATAAGTACAGAATCTACCCTTTGTTGTCATATATTATAAAATAAATATTAAATCTACTAAATATTATAATATAGAAGTTATTTTAGTTTTATAGTTTATTTATCTGTTCTAATCTCAGTACAAAAGGATGAATCATGAAGTTGGAATTCAAGTCTCGGCCATCGACCGATACAGAATCAATGAGAAAACCAAGGCAAAGTGAAGAAAATAGGATGCAGTTGAAGGCAGGATGAAAAGCAGTGAAGGATCAACAATGCAGGAATTTTCGCTAAGCTTGCGAAAATTTCGCTAAGATTGCGAAAATTTCGCAACCTTAGCGAAAACACCAAATTTCGCTAGACCACCCCAATTTCGCTAGGCACCATTTTTAGCGAAAATACATGATTTCGCTACTCACAATAATTTCACTAAGCTAGCGAGAAATTTATTATGTGAAATTACCTGGCTCTATGAATTTCATTTTCATTTACACATGATCAGTTTCACTATTTGGCGAATTCTTGACCCAGCGAGGAAATTTAATGCCTCGTCATGTTTTGTAATTAATGTATGAGCTTCAAACTTGGTGTATTACTTAATTGTCCGATAACTGATCGAATTTGTAGGTTTTTAATTTATTTTTCACCTTGAGGAGGGCTATATAAGCCCTGCTTGTTTTTGTAAAGTAAGTAGGGTGGAGGGAACAATTGCAGGAACATTTGGGAGAGGATAATTTTGTAAGTTTTATTTTTGTACATAAAGTCTTTTATTTTAGGTTTTGCTTTTATTTCTTTTCTCTCTTCTCTCTCTCCTTTCTCTCCCTTTCTCGGCTGCCAAACACCCCTCTTGAGGATAACAACTCAAGAGATGCTTGGCTAAGCCTCCTTTCTTTGAAGAGGAAGGAAGCTAGCTTGGTGGTGGGGCATATGCATGTTGTCCTTTTGTACTAAAAGCTACAGGTAGTGTATTTATGGCCCTTATATTCTCAAAACATAGATTCCCTGCTGTGAATATTATTAATTATATCTCTCCCATGCTTTAGGATCAAGTACATATTCGATGAGAGAAATCTGTGATTCTTTAGATGGTCTTTACGAACCTCACGAGATAATATTTACATGTTGGTTCTTCAAATTAGGGTTAGATAACATTCTTTGTTATTATTTTAGTAATACTCTCCATGTTTAGGATCGGTGAGCAATTGAGAGATGCAACATTTGTTCTTTAGATGGTCTTTATGAGCCTCTTAAATGATAATTTAATGTTAGGGTTTTAAAAGGGGCCATAAGCGCATGCTACATGATGACTCAAATAGGAGTTGCTTCATGGGTGAGGTTGCTAGTTAAATATAGATCAGGTTATGCCATGGACTATAGGTTGCATGTCATAGCGAGGATAAAACAGGGACACTTGTTTGCCACTAACTACCAAGGATTAGTGACACAAATCTTGAAGTTAACTTTTCACCTTTACTTTCCAGTTTTTACAATTCTCGGTTCAAACCATTCCCACTTTGTTTTGACACAATTCCAAGAGTCGAATGAAGCCTTACCTTCATACCTTGATCTGAATATTTTTAGGATGAAAACCCATCCTTGTTCGATACTGAACCAGCGCTCTTTGCGGTAGCTTGACTACGGCGTGGTAAAGGAACACTAGGTGTATATAAATTTTGTTGATTTTAGCTCAGCCCTCTTTGTGGCACAAATCACATCCGACATAATAGTTCTGCGTAGGAGCGGCAGAAGCGATCGATCAAAGCGAGGCTTGTGTGGTATCTTCGTCACTAGACCCTGAGGCAGGCAGCCGAGAAAAATGAAACTTAAGGTCGGGGTATTCAATCGGCTTTAGATGAATTAAACCAAAGGTAAGGATGATACTCACGAGAGGTTGTCGGGGCGCCCACGTTGCAGTGCGCTGGGGTGTCTTCCTGTCTAAAGAATTGTACTCGAGTTGGGCCACTATGAGAAATATCAGACTCCATGTCTGTGTGAGAAGAAGGAAGGTCAAGGAAATCTTAAAGGGGCTCCAGGACGTCTAGGGAAGTAAATAAACCCCTCGGCGGTAGCCGTCGGATTAAAGTCACGAGCAAAGCCACATTAGGGGCATGAAGTCCCTGTCTCTAAAAGACCCGACCGACACTAAAATGCAACCATTAGGGGCAGTTGGGGAAGAAGCGGAATGAAAATCTTGAAGAACTTGTTTGATGAAAGTGCGAGTGGAAGCGGAGGCCGTTATCAGACGTGCGACCTCGAAAAAACATACCATTAGAGACGCAGGAGAGTAACATAATGAGTCAAAAAACCAGGAGACCATATACGAACACCAGGAAAAGGCCGGTATCGTTCAACAAAAATCGACTCGTATGAAGGGCCAACCTTACTCGGTCCTACTTTCATGGCGTGATCAGGCAGCGGCTGACTTTGAAGTCAGGCCTTAGGATATTTGATCGAGTTTATTTTCCTTTGCCTTTACGAGGAGGGGCGCGCGGGGAAGTATCTAGGGGATTAAGCGGCTGATCAGCGTGGGACTTCTCTAGCCGTATCGGGAATCGACATGTGGGAGGGGCTATGGATACGCAAAGATGAAGAGAGCGGTCGAGCCATCGCAAGCGAGCCAGTATAAACAAAAACACCCGGCTAAACGGGACAGCGAGGAGATCGGAAGGCGAAGCCTGAAGCGCCAAATAAATAGAAGGTTAAAGAGACCCGGAGGAGCAGCGAAAAGATGTCAAAGCGGAGAGGACGGTGAGAGCAGAGGTGGGTTGTTAATGTCAGACTAATGGCGGCGACCCGGAGGAGGCTGTCAGGAGGACACGCGGAGTGGCGATCGGCCGGGGACAATTCTGACCCTTGCCCACGCGGTCAGTTACCTGAGGGGTGGGAGCTGGTGATGGGGTATAGGGTGTGGACCCAGTATCCCACTGCATGGCCAGATGGAGCAATGGGTAGGTGCCCACATAGTGTCCTTCCATAGCAGCCCGAACAAGGTCCCAGAGGCTGTTGTTTGAACATGGATTTGGAAAAATAGGGAGGCCGTATCCGGCCGGTCTGACCCAAATCCTTCCCGAATAACGGAAGATAGAATATTCCTAAAAGATAACCTATTCGATCGTCCAGGCCCTATTATAAAGGAAGAAAAGAAATAGAAGACCGTTAGATGGGAATCCTGATAAGAAGGAGGATTATCCCGAATAAACTCCGCTTGACTAATTAGTTTATAAATCTAAGGCTAAGCTATATGAGAAACATATCCTCCCAATAGGAAGGACTCCCCGGTCATCGTCAGCCGGATGAATATCGCTATAAACAAGGCCACTCCACGACGAAAGGTAAGCGATACTAAGCATTCTAAACATTCATTTCTTTTCTCGAGAAGAAGAATCGGCTTAGGCATCGGATGGCCACGGGCGAAGCCCTCGCCAGGCCACTTTTCTGGTTTTTGCGGAAAGGTCCTTTGGTCGAGATTCCCGGATCAACATACAACAACCTTTTCCCATGCTTTGACGTCAGAGCATCCTCGATCCCGATCCGTAAACGGTCTTGGTCGGCCAACTGGCCCCCCTCACGCTCAAGCCCGATTAGGTTTGGAAAAAGCATCACTCCCGATAATTATGTATAGGGTTAATAATTTTTGTATTACTAATCGAAATATGTATTTATTATAATTAACTATATGAAAATAATTAAAGTCTTATATTTTTAATACAAGTCGAATATCTACTTCAATTATTTAATTTCAATCCCAATAAAATAAATAAAATTTTAAAATAATTTTATTTCTTTTTAATAAAAAAGAATATAATTGCTCTAATAAATATGCTTTCGATGCTTACAAAATTTGATAATATTATAGTGGCTAGAATTCTTATTGTCTTTTTCCGTCAAATATGATTTTCTCGGAATTACTCACACATAAACAAAACATCATAACAAAGCGTAGAAAAATAAAAACATCATAACAAGACAACGTAAAAACCAAGCACCTCAAAAGGCGGCGAAATCATGCGGCTTAAACCAAAAAACTTCAGATGTATATGAAATAACCATTTTTAAAAGAAATAAATTGATAGAAAGAGATATAAATGAGTTATTTTAGAGAAAAAAATTATCAAAATTGTCTCTTATTGCTTAAGGAAGATGAGAGATTATAAATAAAAGTTGAGAAAAAAGGATGGTAGGGTTTTCAAGAATCCATTTTTACAGTGTTATGAACTTTTCCCTTACTCGGTGTAGAGAATGTGACACTATCCATTATAATTTGGTTTCTTATATTCCAATTATTTTAGTTTTGTTTTCTATTCTCTTTTTTATAAAAAACAATTAATTATTTTATTCAATGCATAATTTCTTTTGACATTTTGGAACAATTTTTCCATGGTTGATGAAGGAGAATTTGAGAAAAATAATATTGAAATTAAATATAAATCTAATAAAAGCATGATTAGAAAAATAATCTCAAATTTAATGTATTTTTCTCGACAAAGGCTCTCAACTACGATAAGCATTCAAAAAAGCAAAGGTGTTTATTCAGAAGACACTTTCAGTCTCTAAATTCAAAACTTCCAAAATTATGAAAGCGTCTCTTGTCTCTTCAAAATATATTTTCAGTCCAAATTCAAAATTTTCAAAACTATGAAATTGTTTCTTCAAAAGACAATTTTAGTTTAACATTTCAATATTTTAGAAAGCGTCTCTTCAAGAGACAATTACATTCAAAATTTTCAAAATTTTATAAAATATTTCTTGAAAAAGACACTTTCAATTTAGTCAGTCACAACCTTGTGAAAGACTCACCCAGACCGGTGCTTAGAAGCCCGACCGGTGGCGACATAGATGGAACAGCACTTCCTGACTTGCTTCCAACATCTTCACACCACCCCCATTATAAGGCTTGTCTATGATATTGAACTTTCTCTTAAGAGTTCACCATGTATGCTTTCTTTTGGTTTTGGTTTTTCCATTAGGAAACGGCGTCGGTGTTTCATCCTCAACGTCATCATCGTCCTCCCGCTCCTTCTCCATTGTTGATTTCGAACTCATCTCCTCAAATCCCTATCTTACACTTCCCTCAAGGACCTCTTTCCCACAACCTCTTCCATCCAGATTAAAACTAATTTCAACTGCAACCACATAGTTCAAGTGCCGAAAATTGGAATGAAAAAAAGAAAGGCCTTCTTACCATAAATCAGCTTGACATCGTTAAGTGATGTGGGTTTGGTGATAGAAAGCGAGTGCCACATAGGATGTGGTCTAAGTTCAAAAATAGGTTCGAGATGTTAGAGGCTAAAAAATCAATTAAAATGGAAGTTGGTATAATTAAATAACAATTTTTTTCAGGATTAATTACAAAAGTTCGAGATTTAAATAGTATTTTTTCCCTAAATTTAACATGTATAATGGAAATGATTTTTTTTCTTTTTGTATTATTTTATTTTATTTTTCGAACATAAAAACAATTTTACTAATTCAAACTAGCAATTCATCGATAGAAAGAAAGATAAAATCAAAATTGCTAAAAATTATATAAGATGAAACAATGTCCATATTAATAGCATAATGAATCGGTTCAAAGTCTACACATTTAATGAACTACACATTTGATATTACCATTCTTCGAATACACCTATGACTCTAGTTTTATCATTGATTTGATTTCGTGTCTACGATCGAAACTTTGCTCATCTAAATAGCCCACACACTAATAAACGTTGAACCACAACGACAAGTGTACTGAGATGACACAGCCACCTGCTATGACAAGGCAGCCCGACAACCACAGGCCACACAGGCAGCGACAACCCGTGCCACACCAAGGCGATGACTAAATCATAAAAAAACATATTAAAACCTAGATATGTGTGAAATAACCACTTTATTGAGAAAGAATATGATGGAAAAAAAGTATAGAAAGGTGATTCCAGAACAAGAATAGCCAAATAAATCACCCCTCTTTGTTAAGAAAAAGAAGCTAACAAAGAAAAAGTAAGGTCGAAACTTGCCTCATTGATCTTCTTCTTTTTCTCACTCTTCCTCCACTGTTGGTTTAGTAGGGTTATTCTTTGATTAGGGCTGAAAGCAGTGGCACCGTAGGAAGAGGGAGAAACAAGAGTCTCCATGTACAATCCCAATTCTGGCTTATGTAGTTGGAACGATGATCTGTAACTGCGATTTTCCACGTACCTGCATGTGTTTTTTTATAGAACAACAATGCGTTATCTTTCTAGCATGAGTCAACATAACTGCATCATTCCCCACAAATCCTTCCCGCTGAAGCTCTCATCTAAATCATCTCCATCTCAACCCTACATGGAAAATATAAAGAATAACTTTTCCCGACTTCTTATTTCATATTCCATCGCCTAAATTTAATGATAACCTAAACCACCCACACACAGGCATCCTCCCAGAACCCTCAAATAAGAAACTGGTATTTTTCTAGTTTTGTCAGGCAATTGCATCTCCTGGAACTTCTCCTCTCTTAAATTGAAAGCAACAATTGATTTATGTTTATTATGATTATAGGGTTTGGATGCTACACAATGGATATTCCCATTAATGTAAGCCTACGACCCTGACCCCTCGTCTGAAATTACGCTAGCATTGGTCTCCTCAATTCTTCTCTAATTATTGGTTTTTAGAGTGAAAACATCGATCCGGGTTCTGACCATACCTTTTACAGTGAGAATCTTCACAATCTTGTAGTCCTCATCGTCAGAATTGTAGAAAAAACACAACGAAAAGTCCTGGTAAGGAACAAAATTAAGGCATGGTAGGTTCGTTGTGTTGTCAGGTAGATGGGTTCCAAAGGATGATGATACAGATCATCGCTTGGGAACTGCACTACCCTGAAACTCATCATGCAGTAGTCTCTCCAATGATCTCCTTATCAGCAAATGCTGTGTTTATGGGCTTTGATGGGTTAGAGTGTTTCCGCCACGGCTGGGCCGGAATAGACGAAGTCATCAGCTGTTACTTTGAAGCGGCTTGGGAGTATCTGGCGGGCCTGTGGGATGTCAAGTCTTCCCACACAGGGAAGTCTTGGACTACTGCAGCAGAAGAAGACATAAGAAGGAAAGAAAGACGAGGAAGAATGGGAAGCATTTTAAGTGGTATGGAAGAATTCCGGAATTACGTCAACGAAATCTAAGCACGACATGAATCCAACCTTGATCAAGTTCACGTTGCCATCCAAACTGTATTAACGGAGCTCCAAGCCCTATGTATGTCTCGGAGTCCATATATTTCCCTTACTGAAATCAACCCATTTTCTACTGACATCCTCACACCCTCCAACTTCTAAAAGTCCTCATACCAATCATGGAAACTAACATCAAGAACTCAAATTGTCCTTTCCCAAGTTCAATGGCGAGGATTCAGTTAAGTAGATTTATAAAGTAGAGCAATATTTTGACTTCAAAAATATTGCACCTGCTCATCATGTTCAACTAGCATCCTTCCATCTAGAAAGCATCACCCACTCCAGTAGCATTGAGTGAATGACAAAATTTAGTGGACCACTCATATGGATGAGTTCAGCAAGTGTGCTCCTTGACTTTGGTCCTACAAAATTATGAGAATCCATCGAAGTGCTATCTCGTAAGGAAATCACAACGGTAGTAGCTTACCAAGAAGTTTTGAAAAGCTTTTTTTTTTTCCCACCAAGTTGATGACTTGCTAGAAACTTTCTCATCGGTTCTGTTTTATTCTTTGGATTACAGTATTCATTTGGAAGTGAAAATTAAACAACCTTACATTATGGATACAATAGGAGTTGCTCGGTTGATTGAAAAAGATCAGTTACAAGAAATATATGGCTCCGGTTACTTCTAACCAGCCGGTGAGCAAAGTAGCATCACCCGACACTGGCTATACTAGGGCCATTGTTTGTTTGTGAAAATATAGACTAAACCACTCAATTTAACACTTATGCAGGAGCCTTACAATTCTCCTGCATCTATGTCAAAGTTGAATAGAGTTGTTTGAAAATGAATAAAAATGATTTTATGTTCTGGAATGAATAATGGGTTTAGTCTATGACACTGCAAGTGCACAGGTCATACAAGTAGTAAAAATTGGATATAAGTCCAAATATCATTCCCATCGAGATTGACAAGAATGTTGAGATCAGCTACCCTAACTACTTTCGAGATCCACACTATTTGAACCTCTTTTAATTGTTTGAAGCCCGAATTTAAAGACAAGATAATCCTATATTACTTTCATCTAATGAAAATAAATTTGACTTGAACTAGCAAATAAACTGGATTGAATCAGATCTCTGCTAGAAATGAACACTGAAATGAAATTGTTGTGGAACAGTCAATTTTACGCATTTAATTGGTAATTCTTTCTATCCACGATTTTAGTTTGGATTTGTCAAAGATGCCTATTAATGCAACTTGGATTTCTCCATTATTCACTAATTAGAGGCCCCTTCTTCTTTCAAAGAAAATGATCTAATCAGTTACTTGTATTCAAAACACTCTTTATAAGATCTGGGTATTTTTCTTTTTTCAATACTTCATACCCATTTCTTAAGACTGCAGATTTCTTGCATACCAAGTTTAGGTCATTGCAAAACTTCTACAAAATGATTGATGACTCATCCTTTAGATCTGATGGATTTTTCCTTCTCCTTGATTAGATCTCAGCTAACACAGGATCTAGATCTATCCAAGAAATTAAGTTGAAATCTATGATGAGTTAAATTGTTAAATATTTCCCTTCCACCTCAATATGGTGAATAGGAAATCTATCGAAATGAACTCTCAAGCTCCTTAGTTCTTGATGATAGTCTAACGAGACCCATAAGCTAAATGTTCTACTGGCTCGAGAATCTCCATCTACGTGTCACTCGGAGGCTTCTTGGAAATCAGAGTAGGAAACAATCCTTGAGATGGTATTCGGTACTACCATTGGGAGCAGCTCAATTAACAAACAACATAAGATCAAATAAATCAAATCAATTCGGAAATTCTTCCAATTCAAACGGGAAAATTTATAACTAGCAGCGGGTCCATTCAATGGAAGTTGTGCTTCTCAATTCTGAGAATCACAATCAACAATGGGTATTGATCAAGAACATCCTATAACTATAATTCCGCGAAAGAAACGAATTCCCGAAATTATGCGAACTTCGTGATTACAGTCGTAATTGGAAAAGAGAATGAAAAATTAAAATCCGGCTTCTACATTCCTAGCAGTGCGGTTGGATCGAGAGAAAAAGAAAAGAAAATAAAAAGAAAAGAAAGTCTATTCTAAAATATACATTGGGTGCTATAGTCATCTGCATACAATGGGTTTGAGGAAAAATGGAAGGCTGCTACTAAAGCGTATGCGCGTTTATAACTTTTCAAAAGTGGAGCTTGATTCGAGGCTCAAGTGGATTCCTAAAATAAATGGCTGACCCTCTACATTTAGGTCGCGACCGAGAGCGATTAGCCATGGCATGGGGAGTGCAGTGCAGTCTGCATTGAATTACATCGTGACCTTGGAAATTGGTCACAGCGTTCTTCTGCTTTGTTCTTGCAATTGTTAAGCTGCGACCTGATGTTTTCTGTTGTGAATTGTTTCTTCAGTTGCATTTGATTAGTGGTCGCGACATGAATTCTTGGTCGTGACCATGTTAGTTATAAGTAGTGAGAACTCTGGTTGCGACCCCCTTTTCTTGTTTCCAGGAATTGGTGTCGCGACCTCAATTCGATGTCGCGACTTGGCTCTCTTTGCCTTTATTGCATTTCTGTGTTGCGACCTCGATTCGATGTTGTGACATCATTTCTGTTGTCAGCCTCTTTGCTTCTTGGTCACAACTTCTCTTTCAGATTGCGACATCATTCAGTTGTCTTTAGCCTTCAAGCAAGTCGCTACTCAAATTTGACGGTGTGCTTGTTTTAGCATCCTGACACATGGACATTAGGTCACGTAGTAGTTTCTTTAATCTTGTAATTCTGTGACCTCAAAATATCATCGACCATTCTTTCTTCCTATCCAGTCGCAACCTCATTTGTCAGTCTCAATAGTTTTCATTCAATTTTCTATTTCTGGTTAAGACCTGACTGTTCTTGCCTTTGTTAAAATATATGTCGCGATCTCAATTTCATGTCGCGACATCATTTCTGTTGCCAGCTATGTTGATCTTTGTTGCGACCATGTTTGTCTAACCCCTTAATAAATTTTATGTCGCGACCTCAATTCCATGCTCCTTTGACTAGGCTGTCTTGCTTTCGTGTATCGCGTATTCGGCGACACCATTTATTTTTGTCAGCCATTGATTCTTAGTCGCGACTCGCTTTTTATGTTGCGACATAAAATTATTCTGCGTTCATTGTCTTGTCGTGACATGGGTTTAGGCACTTAACCCTAATGATTTCTCTTATTGAAATCTATGTCGTGACCTTAAAAGCATGTCGTGACATCATTTCTCCCATCATTTGCCCAGCCTCACTTTTCGGCCTCAGCGGTTTCCTCTAAGTTCGGCTTCTTTTGTTAATTACATGACCTAAAGTGTGTGGCTGAATAATTGGCCCCTTCTTACTTTGTTTTAAATGCGTGATCAAATAAACTTAGTTTGCAACATGTTTTAAGCTTGTTCAACTCATTTTTGTATCGCGACATGAATTCTGGTAGGCTGTGATTGGTGTCCTCAGCTTACATTTTTGTCGCAACATCAATTTTCTATTGCTACCAACAATGTCTTCTTTTTGTGTCGCGACCTCAAAACGGTGTCGCGACATGATGGTGGCTCTTCTTACCTATGCTCTTGTCCCAGTTGCTTAAATGTAGTCGTGACATAAATACCTGGTCGCGACCTTGATTGGAAATTAATCAACTTATATTTTGTTGCGACCTTAAATTCGAGTAGAGACCTTGCAAGCTTAGTCATCTGACCATTCATAGTCGACCTCAATTTCTATTACAACGAGTTGTCTTCCTTCGGTCTTCGCGACCTCGGAATGGTGTCTCGACATGGAAATCCTTCCTTGAAGCCCTTTTTATATCTCAACAACTTCTCTTTTGTCACAATAGCTTTTCATCGTATATATTATGACTTCTGAATTAGTGACCTCGACTCTGTCGCGACCTCACATGGCCGTTGAAATGCTTTAGAAAACATGATCCTTGCTGGAATTTTCATTTCTGCTATAAATTTTTACAAAATATAAATTTGGTAAATAGTACATATTTCTACATAAAAACAAGCAATTACATTGTAATAAAAATCAGAAAAATGGACTAAAAATTCAATGAGTTTTTTACTCATCATTACCACCAACCTGACGTATGAGTCCACTTGAGCACTATTTCGGCTACTTTCCCGGGTGATCACTAACCAAAGAGGCTCGAGAATGAGGAGAAGGGATTATGTTATTCTTGTGATGAAAAAATTCATTTCCGAGTCATTGATGTGAACGTCCATGATTATTTATGATTGAAGACTCACCTCGAAACTGGAATGGTGACAATGATGTAATCAAAATTAGAGGCAGAATCAATACCAAAAATTTTTCATGCTATTGCGGTATCGTCATCCTCAAACAATATGGGTCATGGCTAGCTCAAACACGAAGTATAGTTATTGCTAATAGATGGAGGAAGCACTCATAACTTCATTGATCAGTATAGCCACGAGTACATGTTACCTATGAATCGGGAAAAAAAATGTGACGCCCTAAAACCCAAGGGTCTCGTTGACCAACCGTTAACCTGGTCATGACAATATTTCTTGTGTCGCAACACAAAGGTCTGAATATTGACAAATGAGCTCTGTCGCGACAAAAGACAGCGTGTCACGATAGAAAATGGGAAGAATATAACAAGTCAACTGAGACAAAGAAGCTCCTATCGCGACAAATGAAACTGGAAGAAGGTACAAATTCTATCGCGATAAGGGATCTTACATCCGCGACAAAAAGTAAGAGCAATAAAGGAAGAATCTTGAGGCAGATAAGTTTATGTTATGAAGAAAGCATAATGAAAACGAAGGCAAAATCATGTCACAAACATAATCATCTTATCGAGACAAGTTCTTGCAACATGGAAAATCTTGTTGAGACAAAGAAAAGCTTTGAAAAATACTATACAATCGAGACAAGGTAATGTATGTTGCAACACTGAAAGAAGAAGTTTATGTTGCGACAAGGTAATGAATGTCGGGACACTGAAAGAAGAAGAAACTCTGGTCGTGACAGATAAACAAAGTCGCGACATGTGATGCTTACTTAGTGAACTGACTTGGTTGCAACAAAGAATTCAATGTTGCGACATATTTCAAGCTAAAGAGATGTTTCGATGTCGCGACAGGGATCTTAAGGTCGCGACCGCAAGATAATGTCTTAACGAGGTCAGTAAACAAGATTAGTGACCAGGACTTTCTGTGTCGCGTGAGGTCCTGACACAAGGAAGTTTGGTGCGCGACCGCAACAAGGCGGGTCGTGACACAAAGTTAAATTTGAATCTGAAAAGTCTTGTCGTGACATAACAAACTGGGTCGTAACAGAAAACATCGATAACACCAAGAGGCTAGGTCACAACATCAAAATGAAGCTGCAATAAGAAATTAGGTTATGTGGTGACAAATCTCTGTCGTGACAGACTTTTTGGGCTGCAAAATAAATTATGATAATACAAGAATTGCAACAAGAACCAAAATAGAAATGTTGTTGCGACACTAATTTGAAGCAGCTTCACAAAAACTCTGTTGCGACAAAATTATCGATGTCGTGACATAACTATTCAAGGAACCACACATGAGATTATTGTGACATAGAACGGTTAGAACAACAGACTTTGCAAGACAATATTGTGAAGGAGCCAAGAAAGATTTGTGAGAGCATACATCATGGCGAATGAATATCTTGAAGAAAGAATCTTGTGCGACCATGGAAACTTTGTCTGTGAATCGAAGGAGCACGGAAGCAGTCGAGGCAGATGCGTCTTTGCCAGAGACTCACGATGAAGATTAGAAAACTGTCCTTGATAAAACTTCAGGTTGCGACGGAGAATGCAATGCGGGCGAATTTTAGGCCCAGGCCTAAGGCTTTATAAATAGAGAAAGCAGATTTGAGGGAAAGAAAGAGTTAAGATTCGAATGAACCCGAGCATCTAAGGACACGGGGAATCTTTGTATTATATTTTTCTTTATTTTCTTTTATTTTTTATTTTCGTTTCTTTGTATATAAGATTTAGCGTACAATTTTAATTCGTTTACTGGACTTGAAACAGTTAATTGTTTAGAAGTTTTGAAGTTGAATTAAATTGTTGAAATTCATTTCCGATTACTGTCTGAATCCAATGAAATCTACACAAAAGCTGTAATTCATTTCTTCTGTTGATTGCAATGACAGTGGAATTTTCCTGATCAGTATTTCAATGTTTACTGTAATCCAGTTTTCGAGAAACACAACTTCCGCTGGGAAAGATCGAAGTTAGTTATGGTTTTGTATGCATAATTAAAAAGAAATTTCCTGGGTTGAGAATCTTGAATTTATTTGAATGGTGATGTTCATGAAGTGAATTGTTCCCAATATTAGAAACTTATACCCATAAAAGGACTATTTTCTGGCTCTAATTTATAGGAGGCCCTCTGAGTGACATAGAGATAGAGATTCCTAAGAGCATGGAGTAGTTACTTGGGGGTATGCTAGACTAATATTGATGAACTAATGAGCTCTGAAAGATTACTTAGATAAATCCTCAATTTACTAAAGGTTTGAGAATGCGTTGAGTGATTTATCAATTTAATCAATTAGAGATCTCTCCTTGGTTTAGAGGAACGATCTTGATCCTGTGTTAGCTTAGATCTAATAAAGGAAAGTGAGAACTCTTTAAGATCTTAAGGATGAGACATCATTCATCTTATGCTAGAAATCTAGCCAATGGCCTTGTCTTGGGAAGCAAGAAATCTCTTGATCCATAAAGAAATGGGTATAAGAGTATTCGAAAAGAAAAATACCCAGATCTTATAAAGAAATTTTGATTACAAGTAATTAATTAGAATCATGAATCAGAAATGAACATGAATCTCTAATCAGTGAAAAGTATGGTTAAAGGAGAAATCCAAACTATACTACCTTGCTTCTTTGACAATTTCATATTCCAATTTATGATAGAATCGACTTAGATTATGATGTAGGAATTGATAATTTAACAGCAGTGAAATCACAGTGTCCACTTCCAGCAATAATCTGGTTAATTTCACTTTATGTTTAGGATTTAAAATTTTTCCTTTATTATAGATGTAGAAATTAATATAGTAGAATTCTTAGTTAGGTTACTAAAATTTCTATGAATGAAAGTTCAAATAATTATTAGGAACTTGAGTAGTTAGGGTAGTTGAATTTTAAATTTGTTTCAATCTATGTGGGAATGATATCTGGACTTATAGGTCCACTTTTATTACTTGCACGACCTATGCACTTATAGTATTAAGACCAAACTAAATCTTTAATTAATTCATTGACAAATCCATTTTTCTTATGAGCATACAAGTTATTTTTGGTCACGACAAGTTTTTGGTGCCTTTACTGGAGATTGTGTATATAGCCCTGTGCAGAATGTGTCATTAATTTGTAGATATATGATTTGGTCCTCGCAAACAAGGATTGGTCAGCCATTTGCAACATCACGATTATAGCGGTTTTGCTTCCCTTAAATTCAACCTTTTAAACATTGATAACAAGATCAAGTTGATACTGTCCAAGTCAAAAACAAAGTACTCCAATAATGAGCTCGGCAGAGAATGGTATAGAAAAATCATCTGATCTTACAGCTTTTGGTAAGAGCTTCTTTGGAGGATCGCGCCGCATTCCTCTCTCAAGGGCAATAGTCTCCATGATTCACCAAATTTCTTCTTATTCGCTAAGATCCTTTTCATGAACTTCACACAACTTGGCATGTTCTCAAGTGCATCCATGATGGGTATATTTATATGCAATTTCTTAAAGATATCGAGAAACTTGGAAAATTGCTTCTCCAACTTACTCTTCCTCATAGGGGATGAGTGGGGTCGATCCCTAGATTTGTTGATCCACTTGTCAACCTCCGGGTCGTTTCCCAACAAAATCGCTAGTCGTAATGATCTCATCTTTATGCTTTGTATCAACCGTTTTCGTAATGGTATGACTGCTTTGGTTTTTTTTACTTACTGGTAGGTCCTAGTGCAACTTCTTCCCTTCCACTTTTAGGAGTTATTACTTCTGTAAATGTTCATTTCTTCTCCTCGGGATTTACTCTAAAGTGCCTGCACAAACTCAGACCTTCATCTCAAAATCGTGGCTATCCGCCACATTTTTCTAGGTTTCTTAGTTAGTTCCTTGATTCTTTTAATCGTTGATCGGGTTTTGCAGCAGTTGAGATTGGGTTTGGAAATTGGCCTTTGTCTCGCTCATGTGCCAAGATGAGACGTCATCGATAAGCTAAGGCTCTCCGTGACCACCATCTTCCTCTATCGATGATTATCGCTTTCGGCATTAGTCGCACTATGTTTTGATTATTTTTCTAAGGGTGTTCTGATTATTTTTAACCCCGAATTTGGAAATTATTTATTACATAGCTATGTATTGAGCATGCCTAGTGTCATCTGCTCGATTGGAATTCCATCGTTTATGCTACTATTTCAAATTTCACATACCATGGAGCTAGTCTAGATTGCATGGGATAAGGCTTGTTGATTCTGTAACTGCTTAGTGAGTAGTGAAACTTGTGCTGCTAAATTAGCAAACACATCAATATCTACTCCACCGGTTTCGTTCCCTTTTACAATTCATTCTTGCGACCATTTATAACTGTTTGAAGCTATCTCATCCAATAAGTCGAAATCCTGTGTTGTCATTTTTTTTCAAGAAAATAATTTCAAGTCGAGGCATCAATCACCGCCTTGTATAGATTTGCATCCACCGGGTCAACCCATGATGGGGACACTTCTCGCAATTCTATACCGTCCCATGTTTCCATCAAGTTCACTATCCCTTTAGGCAAAGCTTATTGATCTCAATCCTCATATGTGCAGTCTTAGTAGGGGGCAAATGAGAGTCTCTACAATGCATGGGAGAGATTCAAGAGATTGCTGAAAAGGTTTCCTATGCATGGAATAGATTTGACCACTAAGATGGACATTTTCTATCATGCTATGAATTATAACTCCAAGGGTATAATTGATGCATCCTACTGTAGAGGTTTTAAAAGAAGAAGTGTGTGGCGAGGCAAGGCGTGTGATCAAGACCTCGCCAAATGCAACTATAAGGCTCCATCTAAATCTTCAGGTTGAAGAATGTAGTTAGGAAGTGTCTTACTGACTTCATAGAATGACAGCCATAAGAAAACTAGATGCAATGATGAAAAAACTATGAAAAACGAAAAGAATAATGCATACCGCACATGAAGTGTGAGTAGTGTGAAGAAAGAACGAGAAGAAGAGTGGATTAGTTGGAGAAGAGCCCAACCAAGTTGGGGAGACCAAGTATATGAATGAGAAAAGAAGTTATCACTTCAAGCCTAACCCCAACTTTCCAACACACTATACACAAGCACTGAGGAACCATGAAATCTTTTCATATGGTGGGGGAGCACAACAGGGCCCTAGACCTAGACAGAACTACCATCAAGCTTATGCTCATCCCAGGTTCTAAGAACAACAGCAACAGAGGGACAATAGAGGAGATTATTAGGGTCAGAAAGGGCCCAATCATTTGAAGATCAGATGCTTAAGTTCATGTCAGAAAACAAAAGGATTTTGAATTTGCATGAAAGAAAATTTGTTGACCAAAATTTCAAGAACACAACCGTGAGCGGACAAACACCAATGACTCTTGAATAATCTAGGAAACATTTATAGGGAAATCGCTCAAGCCGGGTGGCGTAAGAGCTCAAGGATTCATTTCCAAGTGACACCAGAAAGAATCCAAAGGACTATATGACAGTAATTATGAGAAGTAGCAGAGAGCTAGATGAAAGGAGAGTTGAAAAAAGGGACACTGAGGAATAGAAATAAGAATAAATAAGAGAAGAACTTGAGCAACACAGTTAAACTACTGAGAAAGAGAAAACAACATAAATGCAGCCTAAGCAGCAGGGGAAGAAGGAAGAAGTTAAAGCTTACAATCCTCTAGTTCCATTCCCTCAAAGACTGCAAAAAGCAAAGCTAGAAGAGTAGTTCTCTAGATTCTTAAACATGTTTAAGAAGATAGAGATCAACATTCCTTTCTCAGAATCATTAACTCAGATGCCTTAGTATGCAAAATTCATGAGCATATATTGTGCAAAAGAGAAAGATTATCAGGTGATAGTGAGCCTCACAAAGAACCTATAATGCAAGGATTCGGCAAGAACTTACTGTGAGAAAATGTAGGATCCAGGTAGCTTCACTATACCCTCCAAAATTGGAGATGTTGATATGGGAAAAGCATTGTGTGATTCTAGAGCTAGCATCAACTTGATGCCTTTTTCTGTTGCTAAAAGATTAAGTTTGGGGGAGCTCACTCCCACAGCCATAACCTTGTAGATGGCAGACAGAACATTGGCTCATCCTAAGGGCATCCTTGAAGATGTGTGGATCAAAGTGGGGAAATTTGTCTTCTAGCTGACTTCTCAGAGTCACACTTCAGAGGAAGACAAACAAGTCCCATTGCTATTAGGAAGACCATTCTTAGCAACAGAGCGCGATTTATTGATGTGAAAAAGGGGGAATCAACTGTGGTTAGATGAAGATGTACACTCCAATCTCAATCACGCTTGAACAACCAGAACTTCCGCAGTGCCGACCGTGGAACTCAGAGAAACAAAATCCCGCTTTTAACCGACCACTGATTATAATTTTCAAAATTCAATGAATGAGAATGAGATGAATTTCCAGTTGAGCATCATGAAGTTGAATTTATGAACTCCAATTTTAAATTAAAAGATTCAAAAGATTCAAGTATTTGAGAAAACAATGCTTAAAAATCCAAGAGGTTATGAAGAAAAAAATTGTTGAAGAAAACAAAAAGTTCGAAGGTTTGATACTCAAGGAATTGCCTCGAACATTTAAAGTATGCCTCTGCAACCAGAAAGGAAAACTAGTTAATATTTCAGCTATATTAACTAGGGTTGGAAGAGCAAAACCGCACGAGACTCTCGTAAATATAAGAACCAAATAGCTTGGTTTATGTAAGATTCGAAAGTGAATCATTCTTCAATCTGTATGCACAAGATCCTGTTAGAGAAGAATGGAATAACTTCTATAGAACATAAGAGAAGGCTAAATCCAGTAATGAAAGAAGTAGTCAGAAAAGAAGTACTGAAATGGCTAAATGCAGGCTTCATATATGCAATCTCATACAGTCCTTGGGTGAGCCCAATACATGTGGTTCCAAAGAAGAGAGGATTCACTGTAATCAGAAATGAGAAAAATGAATTGATTCCACAAGAACTCCGTGGCGGTGACGGGAGAGTGTGTATAGACTACAAGAAACTTAACACTGTTACCAGAAAGAACCATTATCCTCTAACCATTGGCCAAATGTCGGACAAGCAAGCGCGCACTCACATTATCGCTCTCTTAATGGATACCTCGTTATAACCATATTGCAATAGCCCTAAAGGATCGAGAAATCAACATTTACATGTCCTTGCCTTAGAATACGCCATTTTAGATTATGTAATGCTCCTACCACCTTTTAGGAAATGTAAGGATGTCTATATTTTATGACTTAGCGGAAGAGGCCATGGAAATATTTACATGACTTCAAGAGTATGTGGATCCTTTGAAGATTGTTTGAAAACTTAGAAACAATACTTCGAGGTTAAGACAAAAATCTAGCTAATTGGGAAAATGTCGCTTCATGGTAATCGAAGGTATTGGTCTTAGGGCACAAGATTTCTAACATGGATTGGAAGTAGACCAAATTACTATTATAAAAACTTCATGTCACCTACAATAATGAAGGGAATGCTTCAGATTACGTGCCGATTTACGTAAGATTTATTATGAATATTTCAAAACTCGCACTATGGTGGTAGATTCGTTGGAAAAAGATGCAAATTTTGATTTTGATGAATCATGAAAATATTCATTTGAGGAAATTAAATCAAGATTAGCATCAGCTCCCATTATGTTGACACCAAACTGGAACAATGAATTTGAAATTATGTGATGCAAGTGATTATGCAATGGGAGCTGTATTGAGACAGAGAAACGAAAAGATATTGAAGGTCATATACTATGCTAGAAAAAACATTGAATGAGGCATGATTAATTGCCCAAAAAAGTGCTATTTTGAACCTATTTTAATAGGTTTTGGCGCTTTTTGTGTACTAATAATTATTAGTCGCTTAATTGACATGTTCGGGTCCCTATTGCATTAAAATTTGTTTTGTAGTTTTGCGGGAATTGGAAGCCAAATTATCATATCAATCAATCATAACCAAAGTTGGGTTGATTTCCATCAATTTCATATGGTCTTCTATCAATTTGACAAGCCGGGAATGAAGAATAATAAAGCTTGAAGAAATAGAGCGGTCACGGGGTACATGGAAGGCTGGGAAGCAAATCGACGATGAGTCGTAGGAATTGAGCAGTGAATTTATTTGGGATTCACGAAAATTTGCATAATCATTGCGAAAGTTGCAATCATAGCGAATTCATAATCTAGCGAAATTTTTGCTATGTAGTTTTAAACTAATTTGGCGAGAATTTCTCATTTTCGCTATCTCTTGGCGAAATTTCACCGCATAAGAATCCGGCCCTGTGTTTTGGTATTTTGATTCTAAGCGACCACGTTTTGATAAATTACCATTTGTCCCTTATGTAATTCCATATTTAGGCATTTTGTATTTTCACGCTGGGTTTGGTACATATAAGGCTGCCCGCTTGCTTTGTAACCCTTCTTTTAATCTTTTCGGTACACGGCGACTTTTGTTCAGTTTCTCTCTTCTCTCTCCTCTTTCTCTCCTTTTCTCGGCTGCAAAACTCCTGCGGGGATGACAACTCAGAGGATGCTTGGCTAGACCTCTTCCTCCTGAAGAGGAGGGCCACTGGGTGAATGTTTGAAGGTAAAAACACGGTCCTCTGTTTTTAACGCACGCATTTATGGGTATTTATGTTCTATTTCTCACCTTAGGTTAAAATCTTCTAGGCACACCCTCACTGACATGTATTTAGCAAGCTTTTTGGTTACAGTGGATGCTTATCACTAGATCCTTTGTTATCCAGTTAGTTGTTTCCTATTAGTCCCTTTGTAGGTGATTTTGAGATATGATATCAACGACAGGAATATTTTGCCCGATTCAGTATGTTTCAAAAGGCAATCATAGGGTCTAGGTTTTAAAGCTAAATGAAGATGGGTTCGGAAATAAACTTCATATATATCATGCTCCCGATGCGAGGGAAAAATACTGAGGACATGTTAGTTGCCTTAAAACCCTAAACCAGTGGCCTGCAACTTCAAGGAGTTCTTTTTCTTATTTTTCTTGAATTTATTTTCGGTGTCCGAACCATAACCCACTTGTTTTTACCACCACCTTAAATTCCAAATTTAATTCACCATTTTGGCCTTCAGCATTAGTCATTTGTCTGAGAGAAAACCCACGTCCACGTGTTCGTACTGAACCCCGGCCCATCACTACTTGGTAGCTTGACTACAGCGATGGAGAAAGTATAAGGAAACAAATTTTGTTGATTAGATCACCTACATTGGCACAGAATCAAATAGGCGCCGTTCTTGAGTGGTTGAGTGTGCCCTGGTGTTTGGTACATGGAACACATGTGATCCTCATCCACAAATCTTGAAATTGAATTGCTTTTATATTTTCTTGTCATTTCTTTTCATTTCATATTAAAAAAATTATTTCACGAGGTACATTTTTGTGTTGCCTTATTTCCTCTGCGAGTTAGATGTTAGGTGGAGTTTGAATTCGACCAATGGAAGGGAAGGCAATACGGTGACTATTAGGTGGAGTGTAACCTGAAGCGTACATGTCAGCTGAGGTATAGAAGTGATGGATGGGTTCACCATATGTGCTTACAGCCATATGGTGGGGAATCCTGGGTCCCTCATGGGAACCCGAGACCACCCGCAATATTCACCTTCGAACCTCCATGTATGCCCCCACTTCTCGGCAGCAACCTGACCCCATCCCCATGTTGAACAGCCATCCACGAACTTAAAGCGAATGAGTGGATAATTTCATATAGGAGCAAAGGCGATATTATCCCGAGGCTAATCGAAGCCGACAGTAGAGCTCCACTGAGCAAAGAAATTGGATGGGTTCCAAAGTGAAATTGATAAAAAATTGGACATCCTGTAGGAATCCATCTCAGCTGCTGATCAACTTGTTCATCAAGGAAGAAAATCAAAAGTTGTGCTTGGTAGCATAATGGCGGAGGAGCAATGTGAATACTGACCACACCGGGGAGCTTATAGAGGATTTTATTGAGATTATCGAAGTTGGCTGAATCCTCGGATATGTGTGATGTTGTTTTTCCAAGGGAGAACCAAGAAATCATTACATTGGCGCTGGGAGAGGGAAGTGGAATAGAGGCGGAAGAACCTGGCTTACCCTCCGAGCCCGATTCCATGAAATTTGAATCCTGATACCACTACCAGGCTGACCTATAACCCCTTTCTTCAGTGTACATACCGACACTTGCGTAGACCCAAAACACATGCTTGCTCGAGCGAAGTCGACCCATCAGCTGCCTTTCTTTGAAGAACTTCAAGAGATTAGTAGCCATTGTACGAGTTTCCACTACCTCAAAGATGTGTTGCTCACATCGCATTAGCCGCACGAGTGGTTGAAATGCCGGGTGCGATTCAGTTTGGAGCACCGAACCGGCATTTCTAAGCTCGCAAGTTCAATGATACTCAAAGGCTAAGGAAGTAGTTTGGGGAAGCAGTTTCCCTTTTGTTTTCATTTTTTCTTGTCTTATTTTATTTTATCATATTTTATTTTGATTTTTTTTAAATTTTTCTTCTTAGATTTTCTCTAATTTTTAGTTAATCTTTGTTTTTAGCTTAATTTTCAATTTTCTGCAATTTTCTTTTTATTGTTCATTTTCTTAATCTTTGTATCATTTGAGCAAGCCCATTTTGTGATGTTCGTTTGGCACATTTGGGTTCCACTACATAAAGTACATTATACTAAACAACTACTTTTCAAAATTTGGACAGTTTTGCAACCAAAATTTTGTGTGTTTTACACAGCTTTGTGGTTTGAAAAATTGAAACTTTGTCAATTATATTGATGTTAGATTGGTTCCATGCTTGGTTGAGTGGATATCGTTGAACTCTTGTTGATTTCGACCTTTTCTTCCACCTTTAGCTAACCACCTGAGCACATTAGGTTTCAATGATAAATTTGAAAAAGCTGCGCAACCTCCTTTACTTTGCATAACCTATCCTAGTTTCATTGGCCGCCTTTAATAGGTTAAGGACCCACGTGGAAAGAAGGCCCGATGAGTCTTCGAAAAAATGGGGACAAAGAAAGAAAAGAATAAAGTGCAGCCTTTGCCTTGTGAAGCAGAACTACGGTCAGGGGGTATATGGCAGCCTTTAAAGCCGGTGCCTAAACCTTCAGGTTGGAGTAAGTCGACTTAGTGTTGCTACACGGGTAGATGGGTAGAGTTTAAGTTGTAAGGTCTTGGAGTCTGAAATCGTCAGTCAGGGGTGAAACACATGCCAGAGTTTATGGTCGAAAGATCCTTATGACTTAGTCCACGCCTAAACCTTAATTGGTTGGGAGTCATCGGTAGATCCACAGATACATGGACTTTAGTAGGGTTGATTCCTCGGCATTTTTGATTAGTGCCCAAAGTGCTATTTTGAACCTATTTTTAATAGGTTTTAAGCGCTTTGTGTACTAGTATTCCTCAATTAACCCGATTTACATATTAAGGTCCTATTATTCTAATAGTCACATTTTGTGGCAAATTTGCGGAGTTTTGCGAGCTAATCAATAACATTGTTGAGTCGATCAAATATGAAGAATTAAAGTCAAACTCAACATCATAGATCCCCCGGGGGGCTAGAGAAGGGAAGAGAAGAAAATAGAAGAAAAATGAAGCGGGAAGAAAATGGAAGAGAAACCGGCGAGAGGCAGTGGCCAATGGAGCAGTGGCGCGGGAGAAACTGGACTTTTCGCTAGGCTAGTGAAAATTCCACTTTGTGGTGAAATTTCTCGAACCGCTATCTCTTGTGAACTAGCTAGGTAGCAAATGTCCTTAATCCTAGCGAAATTATGCGTTTTAAGCTACTCCTGAGGAATTTCGCTAAGCTAGCGAAAGTTCGCTGATTAGCGAAATTACCCTTTACTTTAGCGAAAATTCATGATTTAAGCTATCTCTTGGTGATTTAAGCTACTGGCGAAAATTTTGAGCTTATATGAAATCCTTGCCTTAATCATGCTTTTGTAATTAATGCCAATCGACTTCAATTTTTGGTGTATTACTCTCTTGTCCTTTAATTTAGCCAAATTGTTAGGCTTTCTTGTATTTTCACACATTTGGGTTGGCTATATAAGCCACCTTATAAGTTTGTAACCCTAACTTTAATCTTTCAGTAAATATCTCTATTGTTGCGCAGCTTTCATTTTCTTTCAGTTTTCTCTCTTACTCTCTCCTCTTTCTCTCTCCTTTCTTGGTTTGCCAAACACCCTCAGGATGACAACCTTGGAGGATGAGGCGGCTAAAACCACTTCCTTCTTGAAGTAAAGGTTCTTGGGGTGAGATCTTTGGAGTTCTTGGTGGTTCCCTGGCACTCATGCGGGTTTGTCATTTGGTTCCCAAATCTTCAACTCTAGGTTTTTAGCTTTTTGATTTACTTTCTTAGGCCAATACTCTCCATGCTTTAGAATCCAGTGCATATTGAGTGAGAGATGTACTGTGGTTCTTTAGATGGTCTTTACGAGCCACTGAGGTAGGTTAAGGGGTTAGGGTTTCAAACTGATAGTTGCATAACATTGAATGTCATTAATTTGGCCAATACTCTCCATGCTTTAGAATCGGTGCATATTGAGTGAGAGATGTCTTGTAGTTCTTTAGATGAAATCTTCACGAGCCTCTAAAATGATATTTATATGTTAGTGTTTCTCAAATTAGGGTTATAGCATTTAATGTTATTGATTTGACGATACTCTCATGCTTTAGGATCTGATGCATAATTAGTGATAGATGTCTTGTTGTTCTTTAGATGGTCTTTACGAGGAGCCTACGAGATGATTGAATGTTAGGGTTTCAAACGATAAAGGGGCCATAAGCGCATGCTACTGTATTGACTCAAATAGGAGTTGTTTCAAAAGGGTGAGGTTTGCTAGTTAAACATAGATCCGGTTATGCCATGGACTATATAGGTTGCTTGTCATAGCGAGGGAAATTAACAGGGGACCTCTCGGTTAACTGGGACCTTAAACTGGTGACTGATGCTTGAGGTTCTTTTCTTATTTTTCTTCATTTTATTTTCAGTTGCAAACCATCCACTTCCTGTTTTTAACCAAACCCCAAAATCGAAATTTAATTCACCGGTTTGATTTCATTGAATCATTTGTGCAACCCATCCGTGTTCGACCACTGGGCCGCTATCTGTGTGCTTGACTACGGCGATGGGAGAACACGGATACAAATTTTGTTGATTCAGCTCACCTGCAGTAGCACGAATCAAATGGCGCCATTGCGGGGGATGGTGCCTTAGTGCAAAGTGAGAAGGCATGCAGAAACACTTGTGATCCTCATCACGAATCTTGGTGAGTGGCACGCATTTCGCATCATTTTCTTTTCTTTCATAAAAAAAAAAAAACAGTGTTGCAGGATCGTTTTTGTGTTGTTTTTGTGTGGCCCTATTTCTACTGCAAGATTGCATTTCCAGTGGTTTGAATTGAGAGAAAATGGAACCCCCATATGAAGAGCAATACAGTCAGGAGGGTAACCCTAGAGCTTACATGACAATGAGGGACTATAGGAACCTTGCATGGCAAAATCAGCAACCCTTGGGGAGAAATCCAAATCCAAATAGGTCCATGAAGGACTATAGAGACCATTGGATGAGTGCACCCTCCTACATGGTGCCTCCACAGTATATCTCAACTCCTCAGCCACCACAACCACCACAATTAATTTCTCTTGTTGAGTAGGCCATTCTGGACCTTACCAAACTGGTGGGTGATGTTGTGGAAGAGCAAAAGAAAATCAATGCTCAATTAAGTCAAAAAATTGACACTATGGAAAACAATGAAGAGATTGATGGACTTCAAAGTGACTTTGAGCATAAAGCGGGACAACATAAGATTATTGAAGACCTAATTGATCGGCAGCAATGTCCACGAGAGGAGGATTGTCAAAGTGACATAATGGAAGAGGGAGCGAGTGTGAACCTTGACCACACCGGGGGAGCTTGGGGATTTTATTGAATTATACGAGAGGATTGGATGAATCTCGGATATGTGCGTGTTGTTTTCCCAAGGAGAACCAAGAAGAAATCATTTCCTTGTTGGGCGGGGAGGCGAGTAAAGCAAGCGAGTGGAAGTGCCCGAGAATGTCATTCAACCAAACCCCATAGATTTGGAGCACCGCGCCACTTTGCCAGACACCAAATACCCACTTTGCCCGGTAGCCTTCGGTGACCACGTATATATTCTACCTTCACGCACCCTGACCAACACCTCGTAGGCTTCAGAAACTGCGGCTCCCAAAGCTAAGTCTAACCTTTGCATGTCATCACGAGAACTTCAAGAGCTAGTGGCCATTCTTTCGATTTTTTTGCCACTACATCGAAAGAAAATGGCATTTGCTCACATCGCATGGCACGTGGATTTGGTTGGTCTTAGGTTCGGGTTTAGACATGAACCTGGCATTCTAAAGCTCCCCACTTTTTGTTTTAATTTTACGTCTTATTTTTATATTATTGTATTTTATTTTGATTTATAATTTTTTCTTTTTGGATTTTCTCTAATTTTTAGTTAATTTATGTTTAGATTAATTTTACTCTTCTGTGATTTTCTTGCATTAATTTTTGTAACTTTATTGCAAATTTTAGGCGTGTATTGAAAATCGAGAAGCGTGAGAAACGGGGATTTTTCGCAATTATAGCGAAAATTTATAGTCCCAACTAATACTGAAATTTTAAGCTATAGATGAAATTACCGCTAAATTTGTGAAATTCGCTAACCGCGAATCTGTGTGAAAAAGAATTTCGCTAGGGCAGTGCCTGGCCGAATGGATCGGCATAGCGAAGTGCGAAATCAGCAGTCTTCATTCTGAGAATAACGAGTCGCAGTATTTAATTTTTTCTTTATTTATATTTTATAAAAAAAAAAAAATATTCAAAAAACATTTGTTTTTATATATATATTATTGTTATTTCAAAAAAAAAAAAAATATATATATATATATATATATATATATATATATATATATTGAAAAAAAAAAAAGCAAAAAAAAAAAAAAAAATTCAAAAAAAAAAAAATCAAAAAAATTTCGCTATTAGACATGAATTTTTCGCGGGGCTTAAGCGAAATACGAAATTTCGCTAGTTAGCGAGAGGCCACCGCTATACTTATGATTTGACCTCGATTTTGTTTCGCTCATAACTTTTCATCAGAACTCCATTTGGCGTTCTTGATGCGGATTGGAAAGCTTAGAGAGTGTAGAATCCAAATATGGCAGAAAGAACATGTTTGAGATTATTATGAAAGTGTAATTTTAAAAATGGTCCAACGAGGTCACTTTTTCGCCATATTTTCTTCTCTAGCTTGTTTTATTAGAAGCCCACAGCCCAATTAGATAAGGTGTCGATGGAAAGCTTCTTGAAGTTTCCTATCAGAAATAGTCACATCTCATCATGGAGGTAACACTTCCTTCTCTAATTTTCCATTCGAGCCCCATTTCGGACAGAGATGTTTGGGTTGGGGGAGAGTTAGAGGAAGTGGATTTTATGTTATGTTTTGTTATTATTTTGTACCCAAGCCCATTTTGTGATGTTTAGTGGCTTGGGTCCTTTCTATAATTTGTTATACTAAATGACTTACTTTTCAAAATCTTGACCCATTTTGTAATCAAAATTTTTGTGGTTTTGCCTAACTTTTGTAGTTTGAAAAATTGAAGGCGTGTCGATTCTATTGATGTTAGATTGGTTCCATGCTTAGTTGAGTGAATGATTAGTTGAATTCTTATTGATTTCGGCCTTTTTCTTCCCACACCTTTAGCTAACCACACAAAGCACATTAGATTTCAATGATAGGGTGAAAAAGCTAGCAACCTCCTTTACTTTGCAATAACCTATCCTAGTATTTGTTGGCCTTTAATAGGTTAAGGACCGCTATTGGAAAAAGAAAAAGAAGAAAAGAAAAGAAAAAGAATAAAATTGCAATGCTTTGCCTTGGGGCTTGAGAGCACGTCAGGGTATATGGTAACCTTTAAAGCCAGTGCCTAAACCTTCAGCAGTTGGGGTCGCGAGCAGTGTTCGCTACATGGGTGGATGGGTGGAGTTGCAAGTTGTAGGTCTTTGGAGTCTAAATCATTCGGAAGTCAGGGGTGAAACCTGAAGAGTTTGTGGTCGAAAGATCTTTATACTTGGTGCCCTAAACCTTAATTGGTTGGGAGTCATCGGTAGATCCAATTACATGGACTTTGGCGAGTCAATTCCTCGACATTGCACCTATGACACAAAAGAATTGTGGAATAAGAGGTGGGTCACGATGCATTTAGGTTGGATTGGCTTGCTAGGTCGTGGTAGTATCTAGGTTGGAGAGTGCGGTTCAAGCGAGTTTATTGTTGAGAGTTGATAAAATAAACACTTAGATTTTAGTGGAAGTTTACGGTTGATTCGAGATGGGACTCTTTTGACCTCAATTTTGTATGGTATTCATTCTCTCATGATAGTTATTGGACACGGCATTGATGATTCTTACTTAGGGTGGTGTACTCTTTCACAGCCTTTTGAAATACCATTTTGTGCATATTATTTGTTATCTTTTTGCATGCTCTTTCTTTCTTTCTTTCATTGCTAAGGGACCCCAGCAATGTGTAGGTTAAGGGTGTGATTAGTGCCCCAGTGCTATTTTGAACCACACTATTTTTTAATAGGTTTTAAGGCGCTTTTTGTGTCTTAATTGTTATAATTAACCAATTTACATATTAAGGTCCCTATTATTCTAATGATCACATTTTGTGGCAAATTTTGCGATTTTACTTGAAAGAGCTAATCACGCCAACATTGTTGAGTCGATCAAATGCCTGAAGAATTAAAGTCAAACTGACATCGCCGTCGAGTAGAAGGAAAGAAGAAAGAAAATAGAAGAAAAATGAAGCGGGAAGAAAATGGAAGAAGCGAGCAGTGGCCAATGCTAACGGTAGCCGCGGGAGAAACCTGGACTTTTAAGCTGATGGCAGAAATTCCCTTTGTGGATATGCGAGAATTTCTCAATTCGCTATCTGTAATTCGCTAGCTAGCGAAATGTCATTAATCTAAGCGAAGAAATTATGCATTTCGCTACCTCCTGAGAATTTCGCTAGCTAGCGAGAATTTAGTATGCAATTGCCACTACCTAGCGAAAATTCATGATTTCGCTATCTTAGTGATTTCGCTACCTAGCGAAAATTTTAAACCTTAAGCGAAATCCTTTGCCTTAATCATGCTTTTGTAATTAATGCTGTAGGCTTCAATTTTTGGTGTATTACTCTTGTCCTTTAATTTGCTTGAGTGTTAGGCTTTCTTGTATTTTCACACATTTAGGTTGGCTATATAAGCCACCTTATGAAGTTGTAACCTAACTTTAATCTTCCGGTAAATATCTCGCGCAGCTTTCTGTTTTCTTTTTTTCTCTCTTATCTCTCCTCTTTCTCTCCCTTTCTTGGTTGCGAACACACCCTCAAGGATGACAACTTGGAGGATGAGCGAAACTAAAACCACTTTCCTTCTTGAAGTAAAGATTCTTTGGGGTGAGATCTTTAAGGTTCTTGGTGGTTCCCCTGCTTTTCATGCGCGGGTTTTGTCGTTTTGGTTCGATCTTCAACCTAGGTTTTAGCTTTTGATTTACTTTCTTAGGCCAATACTCTCCATGCTTTAGAATCCGATTGCATATTGAGTGAAGATGTCTTGTGGTTCTTTAGATGGTCTTCTGAGCAAGGTAGGTTAAGGGGTTAGGGTTTCAAACTGATAGTTGCATAACATTGAATGTCATTAATTTGGCCAATACTCTCCATGCATTAGAATCCAGTGCATATTGAGTGAGAGATGTATTGTGGTTCTTTAGATGGTCTTTACGAGCCTCTAAAATGATATTTATATGTTAGTGTTTCTCAAATTAGGGTTGCATAGCATTTATTGTTATTGATTTGGCCAATACTCTCCATGCTTTAGGATATAGTGCATAATTAGTGATAGATGTACTGTTGTTCTTTAGATGGTCTTTACGAGCCTCTGAGATGATATTGAATGTTGGGGTTTGAGCGTTAAAGGGGCATGCTTGCATGCTACGTATTGACTCGAATGGGTTGTTTCAAGGGTGAGGTTTGCCTAGTTAAGAAACATAGATAGGTTATGCTATGGACTATAGGGTTGCTTGTCATAGCAGCAGGAAATTAACAGGGGACCTCTCGGTTAACTGGGACCTTAAACCTAATTGTGTCTTGAGGAGTTCTTTTCTTATTTTCTTCATTTTTATTTCGAGTTGCAAACCATCCCACTTCCACTGTTTTTAACCAAACCCCAAAATCCAAATTTAATTCACCGGTTTGATTTCATTCAAATCATTTGTGCGAAGAAAACCCATCCACAATGTTCGACCACACAGGCGTACATGCATTAGCTTGACTACGGCGGTAGGAGAACTACGGATACAAATTTTGTTGATTCCGCTCACCTGTGTACGAATCAGCACCCTCTGAATGAGAAAAAGGGTATGGAATAAGAGGTGGGTCCTGATCTATTTAGGTTGGTTAGCATGCTATGTCGTGGTAGTAGCTAGGTTGGGGGGAGAGTGCAGTTTTGCAGTTTCTTATTAAGAGCTGATAAAATAAACACTTAGATTTTGGTGGAAGTTTCTGGTTGATTCACTGAGTTGGAGACTCTTTTGATACTCAATTTGGCATGTTGTTCTCATAGTAGTTATTGGACACGGCATTGATTATTTCTTACCTTAGAGTTTAAGCATTACTCATTCATAACCTTTTTGAAATATAATTTTTGTGAGCATTATTTTGTTATCATTTTGCATACTCTCTCTTTATTTTCTTCTTGCATTGCTAAGGGACTAGCAATGTGTAGGTTGGGGGGTGTGATTAGTGCCCAAAAAGTGCTATTTTGAACTCTATTTTTAATAGGTTTTGAGCGATTTTGTGTACTAATAGTATTAATTAACCCGATTGACATGTTCGGGTCCTATTACACTTACGATTGCATTCGGGGTTGTTTTGTAGTTTTTGCGGGAATTGGAGGCCAAATTATCGTGTCCGATCAATCATAGCCCCAAGTTGGGTTGATTTCCATCAATTTCATATGGTCTTCTATCAATTTCAGCAAGCCAGGAATAAAGAATATCAAAGCTTGAAGAAATGGAGCAGTGCAGGCTGGAAGCTGGGAAGCCAATGGAACAGTAGCCGCAGGAGTGAGAACAGTGAATTTCGTAGGGATTGCGAACATTTCGCAATCATAGAAAGAGACTCGCAGTCCTAGCCGAGGAATTTTGGCTATGTGGGACATTTCGCTAGGCTAGTGAGAATTTCGATGGCTAGCGAAATTTGCGTGATAGCGGAGATTTCTCATTTAGCTATCTCTTGTGGATTTCGGCTGGGCTAGCGAGTTTCGCTGACTAGCGAATTTCTTGTTGATGTGAGGATTTCTCATTTAGCTATCTCTTGTGAATTTCGGCTGGGCTAAGCGGAAATTTCTCCCAGCTAGCGAAATTTTAAACTATGCTAGCAAAATTTCTGCATAAGCGAAATCGGCCCTATGTTTTAGTATTTTGATTCTAACGACCACATTTTGATAAATTACCATTTGTCCCTTATGTAATTCCATATTTTAATTTTTGTATTTTCACACAGGTTTGGCTATATAAAATTTGCCCCCACAACTTTGTAACCCCTAACTTTAATCTTTCGGTACACGGCGACTTTGTTCAGTTTTCTCTCTTCTCTCTCCTCTTCTCTCATTTTCTCGGCTACCAAAACTCGAGGATGACAACTCAGAGGATGCTTAGCCTAGATCACCATACATGGAAAGGAGGGGCCCTTTAGGTGAATGTTTGAAGGTAAAAACACGGTCCCCTCAGTTTTTTAACGCACGCATTTATGAGTATTTATGTTCTTCTACCCTTAGGTTAAAATCTTCTAGGCACACCTTCAACGACATGTATTTGTAAGCTTTTTGGTTACGAGTGGATGCTTATCACTAGATCATTGTTATCAGTTAGTTGTTTCTATTAGTCAGCATGGTAGGTTTTGAGATATGATATCCTTTGTTAGAATATTTTTGCCCAGGTTAAGTATGTTTCAAAAAGGGAAAATCATAGGACCACAGGTTTTGCAAAGCTAAATGAAGGTCGGTTCGGGAAATGACTATATGTCATGCTCCCGTGCGAGGAAAAGACAGAGGACATGTTAGTTGCCTTCCAAAACCTAAACCGGGTGGTCGAAACTTCAAGGTGTTCTTCTTATTTTTCTTCAATTTATTTTGGTCTTGACCACCAGCCCATTGTTTTTACCACCACCTTAAATTCCAAATTTAATTCACCATTTGGCCTTCAGCATTGGTCGTTTGTCTGAAGAAAACCCATCCTGTGTTCAACCACTAGACATTTATCGTACTAGCTTGACTACGGCAATAGGAGGAATATAGGAAACAAATTTTGTTGATTCCGATTACCCTACCGTGGCACGAATCAAGGCACAAGATAACTAATCTACCATAGAGAAGGAGATGCTAGCAATGGTATTTTCTTGTGAAAAATTCAGGCCTTATATATTGGGGTCCCATGTTGTAATACACACTGATCATGCTGCAATTAAATATGTAATGGAAATGAAGGATGTCAAGCCAAGACTGATCAGATGGGTGCTACTACTGCAGGAATTTGATCTTGAAATCAAGGATAAGAAGGGTAGTGACAATGTGATGCAGATCACTTGTCTAGATGGGAGAGAATTGATGGAACATAAAAAGGGACAAAAATAGAAGAATTTTCACGATGGCCGGCTATTGATATTGTCGAGTGCAAACACACTGGTATCTTTGATATTGTCAATTACTTAGCTTATTGGAGTTATACCATTTAAATTCAATTACGATCTGAGGAGGAAGTGAGAATTGATTGCGGGTATATATGGATATTGACTACTATATAGAAGAGGAGCAGACATGATCATAAGGAGATGTGTCCCAGAAACAGAATAGGGTGTTATTATGGAGAAATGTCATGCATCACCATATGGAGGACACTTTGCAGGAGACGAGACAATCTAGAAAATTCTCGATCAAATTTTATTGGCCCATACCATTGAAGACTATTTTGAATGGGTACTTGTATAATACTTGTCAAGAATGGGCAACATAGGCAAAAGAAATAAAAGTGCCCTTGCAAAGGAATTATAATTGGTCTTGATTCTTGATGTATGGTGAATAGACTTTATGAGACCTTTCCCATAATCATTTGGCAATATGTACATTCTCCTAGCTATGGATTGTAACACCCCAAAATATACCCTAGTCGTTTTCGACATGTTTAGGGTATTTTGTAAGCCTAATTTGAATGTTTCGTGAGTTAAATGCGAAACATGGAAACGAGAGACCCGAAAATTACAAGATTTTAGGATAAAATTGTAATTTTGTCCAAAAAGGGGCCTAAAATATATGAATTGATGAGATTGAGGCCAAAATGAAATAAAGGAAAGTTTATTTATAAATAGAAGGAGTTATGGGCTTAAATGCAAAAATGAAAAGTTAAAAACAAAAAAAATGGGTTTTTGTCTTGGCCAAACATGGCCTTAAGGTGGGGGATCAAAATATCTTATATTTTGGTCTCCAAAAGAGTGAAAAACGGGAGAGAGGAGAAAAAGGAGAAGAAGAGGAAGAGGAGGAAGAAGAAGAAGATGAAGGGGAGAAGTTCAAGCAAAGCCAAATTAAAGGTGTGATATGGATTTTAGCATGATTTTGGTACAAGAATGACCCAGTATGGATTGCTAGGGTTTCCATTGAACATTAATTTGATTCCCATCTCTAGGGTTTTGCTAGGCAAACATTCTAACTCTAGATTTAAGGGAAGTTTGGTTGAAAAGCCTTAGTTGATAATGAGTGGATATGGAATCCTTCAAAATTCCAAGGATTTGTAGAATTGGGTGAATTTTGGTATGAATCCTAGGATTCTTTACCAAATTAAAAGTGTTTCTGGAGTTCTTGGGAGGGTTATGTTAGTTTTTGATGAGGATGCATTAGGAGTGATCTATGGATGAAAGTGTATGAAAAAGGGGAGAAAATACCGTGCAGGCATTTCGAGGTGAAGTAATATCATTTGGTACACCTTAAGCACATTACCGGTACACTTTGGGTTCTGGTCATTTTTGGCCAATGTATACCGGTACACTTTAGGGGTGTACCGGTACACCTTGTTATGCTTTTCCCATTCTGACCAGTTTTCGTATTTTGGCGATAACTTGCTCATTACTTATCCGATTTGAGTGATTCAAGTGGAAAATTAAAATAGACTTCAAGGAAAATCAAATACTAAGAAATAGGTATCATCAAATTCGGAATCTAAGTGGACCAAATAATCCGCCTCAAAGGGGAGTGGGACCTGTCTAAGCTAGTCTGCATTAGTTTTGATCATAGAGTAGTCGAGTTGTTTTGAACATAGCTTCGAGTTCCGGTGCTCACGAATTGGGTGATTCAAGTTGAATAGAACCATAGCACCTTAAATTTAAGGAGTACAAAGAACCGAGTGTCAAATATGGAGTAACATAGCAGAGAAACGAGTATTTCAAAGCGTCCCTCGGGTAAAATCGTTAAGCAGACTAGTTGTATGAAAATGCCATAACTTGAGTTTAGACCGTCCGATTGGATGATTCAATTCTTAAGGTAAAGTAGATTCATAGAAGAATAAGAATACATGAATAAGGTGTGATTACATGCTCATCATACCTTACCAGCATATGGAATACGATCAGTCATGAATGCATAATATGGCTAAAAATGCCCTATTATGAAATAGTAAGTTACTGAACTCATATAATTGTAAAAACTACGTAAGACTAGTTATTAAATGACACACGGCCTCCTATCTGATTAGTACTTTGTTACTCATTGAATTAACTCGCTCTGATTATACTTGGTACTCTGTTAGTGCTCTAGGCACTCTGATTAGTACTTGGTACTCCTGGTAGTGCTCGGCACTCTTGATTAGTACCCGGTACTCTGATTAGTACTACGGCATACATCCTATTAAGTGCTACGGCATCTGTCTGATTAGTGCTACAACACTTAAAATCTTGTATAGTATCTTAGGGTACTTATTGTGCTGTGTCTTACTCATTCCGTACTACTGGTCTAGGAAGTCAAACAGTTATATGATAAGACTCTGAATAAAGAATAAGAGTAAAGATTTGAATGTATCTAATATGTTCTGTAGTACCTACGAGTACTCCTATATCTGAATAAGTTATGTAGTACCTATAGGTACTCGTCTCACGATTAAGATGCGTAGTACCTACGAGGGTATACGTATGCTGAATAAGTTACGTAGTACCTATGGGTACTCTGTCTGGAATTAAGTCGTCTCTAATTGAGTCTTTGTATTGTTTTGTAGACTCCACAATCGCAGGATTACGTAGTACCTACGGTACTCCACATGTCCCGATAAGTTACGTAGTACCTAGGGGGTATCTGTATTTGATTAAGTTACGTACGTATCTACACACACGATTAAGGTCTATGAGTACTTAGAGGTACTCCTGTATCTGCTTAGGATTGCAGCCCAGTACCTACGAATCACTCACGCCTCCAGATTAAGTTTTTGTCGTACCTCGAGTTACTCCTTGCCTTTTGATTAAGTTATGTCGTACCTACAGATCACTCCACGCCTCCCGATTAAGTTATGTCGTACCTCACGGGTGCTCCTGTCTCTGGTTGGATTACGTAGTACCTTCGGGTACTCTTGTGTTGATTAGGATTCGGTGGTATCACGGTACTCCGTATCGGTAAAGTAAGTATAAAGTCAAATTAGTACCTCTGGTACTCTTGTATCGATAAATAAGTCTGAGTTACGTAGTACCTACAGAGTGCTCCCAGTATCAAGTAGATAAGTATAAAGTCTAGTGGTACCCTATGAGTACCTCGTATAAGAATACGTACATGTAGTACCTAGGTACTTTGTACCCGATCAAAATGTTATGTAGTACCTACGGGTACTTCCGTATCCGAAATACAAGAATAAGTTCTATAATACCAGTATAGGATTCGAGTCGGACCCGTTAAGTTCGAGTACGAGAGCAGTATAAGTTCCGTGAACCGGTGTAAGTTCATTGGGCAATATAAGTTACGTAATACATGTATAAGATCTGAAATACATGTATAAGTTCTGTAATACACGTATAAGATCCGAAATTTCAGTATGTGCTCCGAAATACCAGTATACGTTCCGTAATCTCTGTGGTACCTACGGTTACCTCCGAATAAGTTTCAACTCCGTAGCATAAGCATAAGTTCTGTAACTCCTACGGGAGTCCTGAATGCACATAAGTCTGTTATAAGGATAAGTTCTGCATAGACAAGTTACATGTAACTCCTACGAAAGTCCGTATGAACATAAGCTTTGTGATAAGCATAAGTACTTATATAGAGTCCATGATATGAATGCATGAAATTTATGATATACGTATGGTTATACACTTATTATAATTGTGTATATGCATGTGTTTACGTATAAGATATGTTTCCCACTAGCGTAAAGCTTAGCACAGGGTTCAATCCGTGTAGGTACGAGGAAGACATCGGAAGACTTCCGCATCTGGTTCAGGCCCAACACCGCTGCGCTGAGGGTTCACTACATGTAGGTCCGCGCTCTGATTTGTAATTGGAAAAGTACAGTTTTGTTTTTGTAAAAGGGGCTCGATAAATGTTTATGATATTTCGAATTGTTATAAGATGTGGGCCATACCCACAGGTGCCATTTGGCTTTAAAAAAAATCGGGTAAGAGAGTCGAGTATGATCTCGCGTCCGGAAGCCGAGTTCGAATCCGCCCGATCGGGTTGGGCCAGGGAATCGAGGAGTGCGACAAGTTGGTATCATAGCATAGGTATACGTTAACCTAGGGCTTGTGGGAATATGATGCAACACAAGTTGTATCCAGAGCTGGTTTGCGTTTTACGGATATTGAGTCTCATATTAAGGATGTACCTACATAGTAATGTGTTGGCCTAATGCGGATGTCTTTGTCCTGTATATCGACTGGAATGAATAAGTACCAATCCATCTCTGAAAGATTAAGATAGAAGATTTAGTTTTGATGGAGCTTTGATGGCTCAAGTGAGAGTCACGCTCCAACTTCTGTAAAAGACATGAAAAGAAAGGATCTGATATAGAACATGCACATGATAGAGTATGAATTTAGGGAATGAAATTCTTATAAGAAGAGGGAGAATTGTAATACCCCAAAATATACCCTAGTCATTTTGATATATGTTGGGAATTATTTTGTAAAGCCTAATTTTAATGTTTCATGAGTTAAATGCGAAACATGGAAACGAGAGACCCGGAAATTACAAGATTTAAGGATAAAATTGTAATTTTGTCCAAAAAGGGGCCTAAAAGATATGAATTGATGAGATTGAGGCCAAAATGAAATAAAGGAAAGTTTATTTAAAAATAGAAGGAGTTATGGGCTTAAATGCAAAAATGAAAAGTTAAAAACAAAAAAAATGGGTTTTTGTCTTGTCCAAACATGGCCTTAAGGTGGGGGATCAAAATATCTTATATTTTTGTCTCCAAAAGAGAGAAAAACGGGAGAGAGGAGAAAAAGGAGAGAAGAAGAGGAAGAGAAAGAGGAAGAAGAAGAAGAGGAAGGGGAGAAGTTCAAGCAAAGCCAAATTAAGGTATGGAAATTAAGGATTTTAGCATGATTTTGGTACAAGAATTATTTGAGTATGGATTTCTAGGGTTTCCATTGAACATTAATTTGATTCCCATCACTAGGGTTTTGCTATGCAAACATTCTAACTCTAGATTTGAGGGAAGTTTGGTTGAAAAGCTGAATTAAGTAAATCAAGTGGATATGGAATCCTTCAAAATTCCAAGGATTTGTAGAATTGGGTGAATTTTGGTATGAATCCTAAGTTCTTTACCAAGTAAAAGTGTTTGTGGAAATCTTGGGAGGGATTCCATGTTAGTTTTTGATGAAGGATGCATTAGGAGTGATCTATGGATGAAAGTGTATGAAAAAGGGGAGAAAATACCCATTTTGGGCAATTTCGGGTGAAGTGTACCGGTACACCTTGAGCTATCTTGGTACACTTTGGAGTTCAGTCATTTTGGCCAATGTGTCTGATACACTTTAAGGGGTGTCACCGTACACACCTACAATTCTACTTTCTGATTATGACCCGAGGGTTCCAGGAATTTTGGTCATAACTTGCTCATTTCTTATTCGATTTGAGTGATTCAAGTGGCTGCTTAAACTAGGCTTCAAGGCGAATCAAATATAAAGAAATAGGTATCGTCAAATGCTGACTCTAAGTGTCCGAAATATTCACTCACAGTGGGCGTATGCGAAGCTAATTCTGCATCGATTTGATCATAGAGTAGTCAGTTGTTTTATGCAGACATAACTCGAGTTCCGGTGCTCCGAATTGGGTGATTCAAGTTGGAATAGAACCCTTAGCACCTTAACCTTAAAGGAGTACAAAGAACCAGTGTCAAATATGGAGTGAAGGCACTGGAAAACGAGTATTTCAAACTGTCCCTCGGGTAAAATTGGTAAACCGAATAGTTGCAATGCCATAACTTGAGTTTGGGCGATCGATTGGATTGGGTTAAATTCTTGGGTAAAGTAGATTCATAGAAGAATAAGAATACATGAATGAGTGTGTGATTACATCATCATACCTTACGGTATATGGAATCACGATCGGTCGTGAGCGCGTAATGTGAAATTTAAAAATGCCACAGATAAAATAGTAGAGATTCTTGAACTCATATAATTGTAAAAACTATGTAAGACCAGTTATTAAATGACTTTAGCACTCACAGTACGATTAGTACTTTGGTACTCTGTCGATTAACCGTACTCACGATTAGTACTTCGGTACTCCGGTAGTGCTGCACTCCCCGATTAGTACTCGGTACTCTGTTAGTGCTCGACACTCTGATTAGTACTGGTACTCTGTTAGTGATCGGCACTCTGATTCGTGCGGTACTCTTTGTTAATTTTCCGGAACTCCCGAGTTACGTATTTTGGTACTCTGAAATTGTGCTACGACATCGTCTGTTAGTACTCACGGCACTCCATATCACGATTAGTCTTTAGAGCATAAAATGCTTGTATAGTATCTTAGGGTACTTATTGTCTTGTGTCTTGCTCATTCCTTACTACTAGTCTGAGGAAGTCAAAGCAGTTATGATAAGACTTTGAATAAGAGAATAAGAGTAAAGATAGAATGCTTGTGATACGTACGTAGTACCTCACGGGTACTCCTGTTTCTGAATAAGTTCTATAGTACCTCTGAGGTACTCACATGCCCGATTGGAATGCGTAGTACCTACGGTACTCTGTATGAATAAATTTTACTTAGTACCTATAGGTGCCTCTGTCTCCCCAATTATGTCCTGTCTCTGATTAAGTCCTGTCTCTAATTAAGTCCTGTAGTGCCAGGGTGCTCTCTTTGTATCTGAACAAATTACATGTACCTCACGGTGCTCTGTATACGATAGGATACGTAGTACCTAGGGTACTCCTATATTGATTAAGTTCTGTATCTTGTCTTAGTAAGTCTGTAGTATGGAATTTTCCACGTATCTGTATGGATTACGTAGTACCTATGGGTACTCTGCCTCTCACCGATTAAGTTTTGTCGGTACCCTACGGGATCTCCTGCCTTTGATTAAGTTGCATGCGTACTACGGGTACTCCACGCCTCGGTGCGTGCATATGCGTGTTTCACGGTACTCTGTCTCACGATTTAGTTCACGTAATACCTACGGGTAATCTTGTATTTGATTTAGTTCGATGTACCTACTGGGTGGTGCTCCGTGTCGGTAAGGCAAGTATAAGTCGGTGGTACCTCGGATACTCTTATCGGTAAATAAATTAAGGATTACGTAGTACCCTCACAGTACTCAGTGTCGAGTAAGATGAAATTATAAGTCCGGTGTTACTAAGAGTACCCCTCCGTATAAGGAATAAGTCTACGTAGTACCTACGGTACTTTGTACCGAGTAAAATGTTACGTAGTACCTCACAATTGCTTGGTATCCAAATACAGAATAAGTTCTATAATACCAGTATAAGTTAGTCGGACCGAGTATAAGTTACGTAAGGCAGTATAAGTTAGTAAAGACCGTATAAGTTCAGTAAAGACAAGTGATATAGAACTATACTCTATTACATGTATAAGATAAAATACATGTATATAGGATTATGTAATACATTAGCAAGATGCAAGATTTCAGTATGTGCTCCGAAATACCAGTATACGTTCCGTAATCTCTGTGGTACCCACGGTTACCTCCGAATAAGTTTCAACTCCGTAGCATAAGCATAAGTTCTATGACTTCTACGGGAGTCCTGAATGCACATAAGTCTGTTATAAGGATAAGTTTTGCATAAGAATAGGATTACGCAGCTCCTACAGGAGATCCACGTATGAACATAAACTGTGAGTAAGCATAAGTACTTATATAAGTCCATGATATGAATGCATGAAATTTCTGATATCTGTTATGGTTATACACTTATTATAATTGTGTATATGCATGTGTTTCTGTATAAGATATGTTTCCCACTAAGCGTAAAGCTTAGCATGGCTTTTTAATCCGTGTAGGTACAGGAGAAGACATCGGAAGACTTCCGCATACAGCTGGGCCAACACACTTGTAAGGGTTCACTACATGTAGGTCCGCGCTCTGATTTGTAATTGGAAAAGTACAGTTTTGTTTTTGTAAAAGGGACTTGATAAATGTATATGATATTTTGAATTGTTATAAGATGTGGGCCATACCCATAGGTGCCATTTGGCTTTAAAAAAAAATTCAGGTAAAGAGTTCCAGTATATGGTCTCGCGTCCCGGAAACCGGTTCGGATCCGCCAATCGGGTCGGATCGGGAATCTGGGTGTGACATGGATCATGTATACAAATGGGTGGAAGCAGCAACATTACAAGAATGATCTTATCACATTTAGTTGATTCGCTTCAAGAAACATTTTGAGCAGATCTGGAGCACTTAGAACAATAATTAGTGATGAGGGAAGCCATTTTGCAAATAAAGTTTTTGAAAAACTCATGAGCAGATATTGAATCAAACATCTAATGGGATTGGCTTATCACCCTCAATCAAACGGACAAGCTTAAATTTCCAATGGGGAGATAGAGAAAATTATGGAAAGCTTGATCAAATACAAGCGAAAAAAATTACCATGGCTTGGATGATGCAGCATGGGCTTATAGAACTACAAAACTCCCAAATTGGAGTGTCCCGTCTGTAATTGTATATCGAAAACCTTGTCATCCTTTATAAGAATTGGAATACAAGGCTATGTGTGGGCCATCAAGGCGAACTATGACTTTCGGTACTTGAGGAAAAGACTACTCAAAATGAATGAACTGGAGGAATTGAGAAATGAAGCTTATGACAATTCCAGAATCTATAAGGAAAAGACCAACAAATGGCATGGTAAAAAAAATCCTAAGGAGGGAATTCAAGGTAGGAGAACAAATTCTCTTATACAACTCCAGGCTCAAGTTATTTCCAGGAAAGTTGAAGTTAAAGGATGGAATAGTTCCACGTATATAATTGGTAACAAATTTTACCTTTGGAATTATTATATTGCGAAGGCGAATGCGGAAGTGAAGATTCAAAATGTAAGAGTAAAACATTATCTAGGAGGAAGCATAAGGATATAGATCAAGGATTGCGAAAGGGAAAAGAAAATTGCTGAAATAAGAGGCGCTATGTAGCCTATGTCTAGCTAAGGACATTAATGGTAACTTCTTGGAATAGCTAAACTGAATTTTATTTTAAATTAACTTTAGATTGATGTTGATTACTTGCATGATTTTGGGGGTTTAATTTTGATTTGTTTAAAAGTTTTATTCAGAAGTTTGAAATTTGGTGATTTTAGAGCCTATTTAATTAGACAACTTTCGGAGTGCTAATTAACCAAATCTTCAATTTAGTATTTGAATTCTTCAATGAATTATTTGTTCATAATTGATTGATAATTTTCTATTATTATATATGTTTCTGGCTTAATTCTAATTGGACTTAATTGTACAATTTGGTCTGCTTGAATTGGAAAGCGATTTAAGTTGCCGAAATTTGGGAAAGCAAATCTTGATTTTGACAAATAAAGTCTTTGTGTGTGCTGTTTTACTAAGTAAGGGAAAAGGTTGCGCCATAACAAAGTTTGTTGGACAAGACAACATAAAGTTTATGCAGAGACCGACTGTCGTGACACTAGAAAGTTCGATCGCGACATCACTTCTTTGTAAAATGATGGGAAGCAAATTAGTGACCCTATTTTTTAATCATTTGAGTTTTTTGAAGTTAAGTGAATGGCAATGAAACGATTAATACTTGTAGGCTTCAAATCTTGTGCAACCTACCTTTAGGTTTTTGAGGCTAATTTAAGTTTAGACAATATTTACTCTTAATGTGACAGGGTTGCAATCAGTAGACATTTGAGACAGGAAAGAGTGGTTGGTACTAATGACACGTGTCGCGACAAATCTCTCATTAATCAAGACCAGTATTATTACAAGACGACTAAAGTGTGTTAAAGTGACATGAAAATTTTAATAATAAGCTTAGGTGCGATTTTTTAGTGGAAGAGTCACAAAATAAATTCCAAAAGTAATTCAAAAGTTATTGTTGTGACCTAATCATTAATCATTCATACTCTCACCCAATTTCCACTTTCTTCCTTTTTCTTCGACATCCTGAAACCCCGAAGACTTCAAAGACAACCCAGTCTCAGATCTCATCAATGAGGGCCCCGAGAGCCTAGTCCAGAAATCTCAGTGAGATGATGGAAGAGTATACAACAGGTGAAGAGGAGGTTTGTTTTCCCGGAGACCTCAGACAGGGAACGACTCTAGTGGCGAGAACCGAGAGAAAGGGAAGAGGAACAAAACTCAACTCGAAAGGAGGCGAAGAGCGAGACGAAGTAGAGTTGAGGCCAAACTAAAAGAATCGAGAAGGCCTTGATAAAGCACTCGTTTTAGGCGAGCCTACTCTTTTATGGGAGAAGAATCGGCGACAAAGGGGTTTATCGGAGAAAGGGGGTTGATGCGTTCATCTCACCCTTTGCGGAGATGGTGAATTTGGCTTTCAGCATTAGTCAAGGGTATATGCCAACATTATAGAGATGAGAGAGTTCAATATACAGAGAGGAATATGGGTCCCCATGGGTCATGAAAGGATTAATGCAGTTCTCCAAATCAAGAATCCCAAGAATGTATCTAACTACAAAAAACTGCTTAGAGAACCCAACCATGAGAATATTGTAGATTTCCTAAAGGCTGGAAGCGAGTGGAGTTCAACGAAAGAAGAATCCTCATGATCCGTCAACGGAGGCTTAATAATAGAAGAAGTTGGGTGTGGTTTATTTCCATTGCTTACATTATAATTCCCAGCGATGAGCTTAAAAGTCATCTATTTTCGAGTCCTTTTCGATTGATTTTTATCTAAAAAGACTTATTTATGTGAAGATATATGGGATAACTCACCCGAGCGCTATGCGTAGAATTCAAGAGAGAAGAAAAGGAGATTTTGCGATAGGAAGGAGCATAAGGTGGTTGAGCAGTACTGATATAACTGGCTGAAGGAGGTTGCAGCAGGAAAGGTGCACAAGGATTAAAGGACCTGATGTCGGGAAGCCTTGACAGCAATCACAATACATATTAAGGTCGCGCGACCCGCAAACTCCCGATCCCTTGAGAAGCGAAGAGTGGTGAAGGAAAAGCGAGCTGGTGTGACAAAAACTCCAAGTCAGGCAACCATGAATTGATGATGAAAAAGACATGATGTCGCGACATCATACAGGTATGACAAATTAAACCCGGTCACGAGTGGACAAAGAGGTCACGACATCAGCTGCCGAAAGGAAGGGAGAATTAGCGACATCCCTTAGGCTGTCCGCGGCGTCAACAACGTATCGGGGAAGGCTGCTGACATCAGCTTTGAGGAGAAATTAAGATTACGCGACATTATCCGATCAGCGACATCATCATTGCGAGGAGAAAATTAGCGACGCTTCGGTCGGAGAAGATCGGCGACATCGGTAGTCAAGAAGGAGGTCGTGACATCGTTCAATGAATGCGACATCAAGTTGCACTAAAAGAAGGTGGTGGCAACACCGACTGTCGCCACATCAGTGCGAAACTTGAGGTGCGACATCGTGCGATCGCGACAGCGAGCAAGGAAAGAGGTGGCGACATCGGCGCTAAGACCGGAAATTCAGCGACAACATTGGGCGCATCAGCGATAAAACCGCAAGAAGGTAGGTAGCGGCGTCATTAAAGTGCGACATCGAGTTTCTAGGAAAGAGTCGGCGACACCGCTATTGCGTATCGCGACATCAGTTCCACCAAAGACATGTCGCGACCAAACAAATGCATCTGCGACATAATTGAGACAACAGAGGTCGCGACAAAGAATCGATGTCGTGACAGTATCAAGAAAATGGGCCAGTTAACTTGAAATCCAAAATGAGGTGCATCGAGTGGGCAACTTAGGAACCTATAAATACGCGGTGCGCTGCGGAAGAAGCGGCTCTTGGCAGCTACGTATATAGAGATGCGGGTTGCGAGAAGGCTCACAATATTTTAATTTTCTTTTCTTTCTTTTATTTTTACTTTAGAATAGTTTGTTATTTCTTTCACATTTGGATCTGAACGTTAGCTGTTAAAGTTTAAGCTGAATGCAGACTTATATTTCTTCAAATTAATGTCTGGTTGTTTGAATTCCAGACAAATTTTGGAATTCGGACTATCAGTTTCCGATTCTGATTAGTTTCTTGATTAACAGCCAATGTATGGTGTAATCAGTGATTTAGAAGCCTAGCTTCCATTGAATTGGCTCTGTTAATCGAAATTATCTCTCTGCGAGAATTTTATTCATTCTTCAACTGAACTTCGGTTTGTAAATCTACTTCTTTGGTTTGTGTATTTTCTGGAATTGATCCCAATGTCAGTGTCTCATACCCATAAATGGATTGTCTCAAGCTCTGATTTCCAAGAGGCCCTCTTGAAGAACGACCTGAGAGAAGGCATTCTAAGAGTGATGAAAAATTCCTGAAGGTATGCGAACCTGATATTGGTGATCTAATGTGCTCTGTGTAATTAGATCGATAAATCCTCTTTTCACTTGAAATCGAGAATGAGTTGAGCGAATTATCAATTTAAGCATGCAGAGAGTTCACCTCGATTCGAATAGTGAATTCAATCCCGTGTTAGCAAGGATCTAATCAAGGAAAGGATGAATTGTTCTAATTTGAGGAAGAAGAAGCCGAGTATAGTGTAAACTATGCAATGGCTTTATATCTTAGGAGCTAAGGTTCACAGTCCATGTTGTGGAGTATGAAGTATTGAAAAGAAAAATACCCAAGAACAAGGCAACCAGTTAAAAGTAGTTATCTAGCCCGCTATCTTTGAAAAGCGATGAAAGGTTAGATGATGAGCAGTGGGGTTTGGAGAGATCCAGTACCTTTATCATATTCCTTGAATCCAGTTTAAATGCATGGTTCATAAAGCAAGAAGTACAGGTGCAATATGCTTAAATTGATTCTTCACAATGGCTTTATTTTTAATGTTTCCTTTATAGATAATTGTTCAGTCTGAATTTGTTATTTTAGTATTTCATTATTCAATTCATTTGTTATTAATTCATTTTTCTTAGATTCTATTATTTTAAGTTTTGCATAGCTGATTCAACTTGCCTATTATGAGTCAAAATAGTTTTGCCGAGTTTTAGTAGTTAGGGTGAGTGATTAAAGTGCTTGAGATCTCGGTGGGATGGAAGTATCCTGGACTCGTCAATTTACTACTTATTCGGCACGGCCTTGCGGTATCTTTGGATCGAAATCACGAAAATGATTTACTCTTAATGAAACATCTTTTAATCATATTATGATTAAGGGAACTAACAAACACAGAGTTCCATGACGACTATTAACAGGACCAGAATAACTCAATTGTTTGATGATAATAATCATGAATTTCATATACTATCATTGAATCCACAGAGCAAATATATGAAACATACATTGTAGGGTTGAAAAATTCATTAGATCAATATTAAGATGAAGAGGAAATGCTAATTTGGACATATTTTTTTAAAGTAAAAAAAAAAACAAAAACTGACTTTTCAAGTAGTGACTACATCGTTCGCTAATTTTTAACAAACCATGTTGAAGAAATATTTGTTAGGTTTGACTAATCCTATTAATCAGAAAACAATGTTTGAGTTGGGAAAACCTTTAATGCATGTAGAAACAGAGTGACGATTCAGCCAGACAGTGGAAAATTTTCGGGGCAGAAAAGACAAAAGAAGCGGAAAATCCTGACTATGGCTGAGAAGAAGACACATGACAAAAAACGGAGGAGCAGAGGAATGGCGTGAAGGGCCATTGACCATTGGGAAGTTTTGGGGCCTGTTAGTAGGAAGATGTCTTGGCTGGGATAGCCCCTCTTGTGGATGAGCAATTTTGAGCTAGCGGGCGTAGTGCAGCTGGTTTAAAATAACTCCATCAGGTTCTATGGTCTGTCCCCACCAAGACCAAATAGGCACTGGAGATTTGGATGGTGTATCTGATGGTGAGGATGATTGTGAGGACCGGGAGGGTGAATCAAGGCTGCATCTTCCACATTTCTTCGAGAGATATAAGCGACCACATGGTGAGATCATTAAAGTATGGTTACCAGGTGATATGGGAAGAGTTGAGGTGAAGCCCCATTTGGGCGATTCTTTCCATGTCACTTTGAGAGGCGAAAGAGATAATTGTATTCAAGCGAGGGGGAAGATGAGCTGTCTTGGCTTGGGAAGAAAAGTCAAAAAAGGTTCTTTGAAAAAAGATTTTGATACCATGGAATAGTCTAAGGAACCTAGATGGACATAATGTATCATGCTCTGAGACCAATTTTATCAGAATAATCCGTAAGTCAGCTATCTTATGACAATTCAATAGTCATGAAGAGCGAGAGATGGTAGAAGGAAGCAGCCGCAGTATAAGCTCATAAGGAGTTTTCAAAAATCAGTGAGAGAGAAAGAGTCTTGAAAGCGAGCAAGATACATGAAGCCATTGGAAACCAAGATTGGATGCCCACTTGTTATGGATTGGACCAAGCAAGAGAAGAATACCTGCTACTCACTTCAAAATGGGCTTGGTGGAAAGAAACAGATGAAGAATCTTTAGTACTAATAAGAAGAAGAATCACCTTAGATGGAAGGAGGTTCCAAAGTGTGACAGGCACAAAGAAGTTATCACTTCAAACCAAATCTCGCACACCTACACTGCAGCCAGCACTCGAGAGGCAGTGAGGAATTTTCTCATGGAACAGGAGAGGGACACTACCAGCGGCGAGAACGGCAATCCTGGCAAGATCATAAGCGCATTACAGAAAGGTTCAGTAGCATTAGCAAGGAGGAGGAAGCGAGAAATGAATATCTTCAGAGGTCTAGGGAGGGCCGACCATTTGAAAGAAATGGAATCTCTTTGCGCCGAGTTCGGGGGACTGAGATATTACAGTTCATGATCAGAAACTATTAAGGATTTGGAAGCGCCAAGTGTGCTCAAAATCATTTGGGAAAATGCTAGTATAGCTAGCTGAAAATTTAGAGACATAAATGAGACCAGCATTTGGATTAATACTGAAATGGGGATGAGAACATTCCCTCGTTGACACACTGAGAAGGGCCCAAAGATTGCATGTGATCCAGTTAGAAAGTGGGAAGGTTGAAGCGACAACGAGGGGCTGAGGCGGGAGCTCAAAGGCCCGAGGGAAAAAGCTGAAAGAGCAATTCGGCAGAACGGGTTGGAAGGAATAATGACAGAAAAGGAAGAATTGCGGCTTATATATAGTTGCATTACCCACCCAAGGCTTGAGAGTCAAGGAGAGAAAAACGATTTTCCTAGAGTTCTTGGATATTTTGAAATAGAAATAAATATTATTTAAGAGGTGATCGGGTCAGTACTCCTTTTCATAAAAATTGCAGTGTAGCGAAGAAGAATGGTACAGGAGGGTCATCTGGTGGGTTTGTTTGCTCACTTGCGGTGGTAATCATTACTGGCTCTGATAAAGATGAAGATCTGGAGGTTTCTGTTCACGCTTCGTAGGAAGTATGAATTCAAGAAAGCTTTATCAGATTGGGCAGTATCGAGTTTGAATTACTCTATGGGTTCAATCTGAGAGACATTAGTTTGGAGACACTAGCCCCCTGAATTAAATTCACCGAATTAATTTTGATAGTCCATTGGCTGGCAGGAGGGACGTTACAAGTGTCTTTAGTGAGGTTGGGATTTTATGTTCCAGTGGATTTTCTTTGTCTGTGTGAAGATGGAGGAGGACACCCAGGGTTCTATGCTCTACTTAGGTGCCTGTGGCAGAGGGCTCTTCATGGAGTTGGCGTGGAAAGGAGTGGAAGCCCGACACTCGGAGTTGGGGATGAAGCGGTGCCAGTTCAATATTAATAAGAGTGCGGAACAATATCCTAATGTAGAGGAGTCGAGACCAGGTTGTGTGGTGTAGAGAAACACTAGTGCTTCCTTGTGTTGAATTTGATTTTGATTACATCATTCAACGCTCTATCAATAAGTGAGATGAGGTACTCATTGCCTTGAGGCTTTGATTGTGAAATTTTGCATGTTGTTTAACAAGAAGCTTGAGTCTCAAAGTGTAAGTAAACATTAAGATAGATGCTGACGAGAGCAGAGAAAACTCATGAGGGAGGAAACTAAGTCTGAAGGGCTCACTGTGAAAAAAATTACTTGATCATTTAAAATATAGTTATATAACTGAGAAAGAGAAAACAGGTCATTATATCAGGCTACAGCATTGTTTGAGAGCAGAGAAACGAGGAAGTTCTTTGGTAGTTTTGAGGAAGCCCACAAGACGATTGCTTGGTCGATTGAAGATCGAAGAATTATCGATCCCTCTATTTGTATGCACAGAAATGTGTTGGAAGATGATACAAAAACTTCCTGACCAGAGGCACTCGAGGGAGGCTGCACTTGATGATGAAAAGAAGTTGTCGAGAAGAAAAGAAGTGCAAATGGTTAAATGCGGAGCAGCACCCTTATGCTATATCAGATAGATTCTTGGGTAAGCCTGGTACATGTGGGTTACAGAAAGTTGATTCTTTATATTAGAAATGAAAAGAATGAGCTGGGTTCTGAACTATGGCGAGGAATCTTGGGTTTATTATTCTTCTGAAGGTGAATCTTTGCCCAACAAGAAAGTCATTTCCCTGCCTTTCATTGATGGATGCTGGAAGCAGGAGTTGGCGGGACCTGCCTCATTTTTGTTTTCTTGATGGATCAGTATTGGATCTATATCGGGTTGTCTTCTTTGAAAGATCGGGAAGCACGTTTACATGCCCATTTGGCACTTTGCTTTTAGGAGAATACATTTGGTTATTATATAGCAGCTCACAGTACCTTCCGAATGCCGCAGTGTCTATATATATTTTGATCTGTGAAGAGTTATCAAGAATCTTCATGGTTGATTTTATGTTATGTGAATCCGGTTTTAGAACAATGCTGCTGCTGAGGGACCAGTACTTGAGAGTGCGAAAGCAAAGAATCTTGCTCTGAATTGGGAAAAAATGCCAGGACACATCGTTACTAAAGGAATTGTCTTAGGGGCTGATTCTTTGCAGCAGGGCTTGAGGTAGGGTGGGGCAGTTTCGTTGTAAAGGCTTGCATGCCCACTACGGTCAGGGAATGGGAAGTTTCTTAAGACATCTGAGAGTTTGAAGATTTATTAGAGACTTCAAGAATTGCTAGACCACTATGCAGGATTGCGGAAAAGATACCAAGTTCCACTTTGATGGAATCTGCAAAAAGCATTTGAAGAAATCAAATTCGGACAGTTAGGCTCCCATCTTTTTCCCAGAGCGAGTTGAGCCAGAGAATTTAGTCATCTGTTGCCGAGTGGATTTACTGATGTTTTATCATTAGATGAATAGATAAAAAGTGTTAAGGCCATTTACTCATACTAGCAAAACCTTTAATGAAGCCTGAAAAATTACTCTCACTACTGAAAAGGAGATGCTAGAAATAGTATTTGCATGTGAAAAATTCGAGGCTATACATTTTTTGGGGGCACATGTTGTTATACACCTTACTTGATCTGTCTGTGATTAAATATCTAATGGCAAAGAAAGAAGAAAAGCGAGATTGATCGGATGGGTATTATTACTACGGGAATTTGATTTAGAAATAAAGACAAAAGGGAAGTGACAATGTGATAGTTGATCCCACTTGTTGAATTAGAAAGAAACAAGAGAGCGAGGAGGAGACAAAATTAACAGAGAACTTCCCGGATGAGCAAATATTTCGAATTGTCATTTCAACTCCCATGGTATCTTGATATTATGAATTACTTAGCTTATGGAGTAGTTCCTTCTTGGTGCTTCTACTTGAAAAGAAAGCTCGGGGCGCGGCACGTATTATATACAGGATGACCCATTGCTATTTAAGAGGGGGTCTTGACATGATTATAAGAAGATGTGTGCCAGAGAGTGAACAGTGCAAAATTATGAATGAATGCCATGCATCACCATATGGGGCATTTTCTGGAGAAAGAAACGACTCATAAGATACTCCAATGTCAAGTTTTATTGGCTTACTATTTTTCGAGAAGTGTCTTGAATGGGTGAAGAATTATGTGATAGATGCCCAGATTGGAAATATCGGCGAGTAAAATGCCTAAGAGGCATAATGGTGGTGCAAATTTTTTTATGTAGGGGATAAATTTTATGGGACCCTTTCACATCATTTGGAAACTTGTATATCTTGCTAGCCGAGTGGATTATGTTTCAAATGGGTGGAAACACAATAACTTGTCAAGGAATGATGCTATCTGAGTTGTGAGTTTCTTGCAAAATAACATATTGAAGCGATTTGGAACACCGGGACATATCATCGGTGATGGGAAGCCTTGCAAACAAAATCTTTGCAAAGCTCATGACGGTATGGGATCAAATATAATGAGCCTAGCTTACCATCCCGAGACTAATGGACAAGCGAAATTTCGATAGGAGATTAAAAGAGGATACGGAAAAATTGTAAGTTCAGCGGGGAAGGATTGGTCTTCCAAACGATGATCACACTTCAGAGCTGAGTACGCATTCAAAGCTCCCATTGGGATGTCCCATACGAATTAGTCTTGGCAAAACCATGTCACCTCCCTCTTGAGCCCGGAATACAAAAGCTATGTGGGCCCCGTCGAAGCTGAATTTCGATTTCAAAATGGCAAAGGAAGAAATTGCTCAGCGAATGAGCTGAAGAGCGAGAAATGAAGCCTATGATAATGCTAGAATATACAAAGACAAGACAAGGAATGCCGCCTGATCAAAGGATTACGAGGAAAGAGTTCGAAGCGTTGGGATCGAGTTATTTATTTAACTCCAAATTTGGAAATTGTTTCCAGGAAAGTTGAAATCAAAGTGGAGTGGACCATATACAGTGGTGTCAAGCAACACCTTTGGAGCAGTAATACTCAGGACTAATGTTAGGGAAGAATTCAAGGTTAATGGTCAAAGACTGAAGCACTATCTCAGTAGGGAGAAAGAAAAGGAAGAACACCAGCTGGTGGATTGAGAGAGAAAAGGCTTAAAACAGCAAGTCCAGCTAAAGACTCAAAACAGAGCAGCTCATGGGAGGCAACCCATATAGATTTTAGATTCTTTATATAGATTTAGAAATTTATTTTTCTTTAATTACTCATTTTGAAAATTTTTTTAATGCTGGTCATGATTTGTTAGAAATTTCTAGATTAGTATTTGATCAATTTAATCCTTTTTGGAATTGTTCCAATATGCGAGATGCAGAATCAAATTGTTCAGGCGAGAAGGAACAAACTCCAGTACAACTCCAGCAATTCACAGGAAGGAACGACTTGAAAAAGGGGAGTATGCTTCTCCCTACATAAATTATGTGAAAATTTAATAGAATATATGTTTGAATTGCTGTGTGGGAATGATTTAATTAATGCTGAAAATTTGCGAATTGATAAAGAATTAAAAGCTGTCTGATCATAAAATTTAGGGTAAGTGCAGACTAGGTCGCGACAAAAACTTATGTCGTGACAGAAATTGAGGTCGCGACAGAAGTTGATGTCCCTGACAAGTAGATGCGGAATAACAAGGGGTGAGGGTGACGCGAGAAATTGAGGTCGCGACATGGCATACAAGGTCACGACGCAGGTAAATTCTTCAAAGAAAGAATTGGTGAGGTCGCGACAACAACAATAATAAAGCAAATGCCTGATGTCGCGACCCGGAGGATAGCTTGTCCTCCCACCGTTTACTTATGTCGCGACAAACAATAATATGTCGCGACATAAGAGGAAAGTTTGCCAGCTGGGCAGCTTTTAATTTTGCCCTAAATTTAATGACAGCGCACAATTGCAGCCTGTTATTAAAGTCGCGACAAGCGCAATTAAGTAAAGTAATAAAGATCCCACAATAATGATTGAATTGCAACTGTTGAGAAACTCCCTCCACTATCATCTCCTTCCTTGAAGCAATTACAACTTTTCATCTTCGCATATTCCTTGATTTTCAAATCTCGCAAACCCTAGATTTGAACTTCTTCCTACAAACCTTTCAATTTCTCTAATGGCCGAACAGCAGCTAACCCCTCAGCCCAAAATGGCGAAACTGATGGAGGTTGCTCAGCCCAGTAGAAGTTCATCTCTAGAACCTGCGAGGAGGCCGGGGCCCGACGAGCGACCGGGGAAGTTGACGGTTCTGAGGGCGGCGGAGGAAGGGGAAGGAGCGTGAAGAAGAGGAAGAAGAGAGAGGCAGAGTTCGTCTCAGAAGAAGCTTACTCTAACTGGAGGGAGCACTATGCTGAAAGTGATTTATAGGAGAAATAGGTTTTAGCCAACTCATCTCATTCAAAAAGGGAGTGATAAAGCGAAAGAGGTTGGGGCGAGTCTGAGCATAAAAATGCGGATATGCGGCAGTCGTGAGAGAATTTTACTCCAACCTTGTTGGGAAGAAAAGGAGAACTACTGTTTTTTGTGGAGGAGTGTGGGTGCCATATGGGGTGAGAGACCATAAATGAAATGTAAATGAAGAGATTCAGCATAGATCCAGGAAGTATAAGAAGATATGGAGACCAAGCCTGCTTGAGTGAGGAATCTTCGGGAAGGCGACATACGGTGGAGTGAAATGGGAATGACGAGGAAGAGGAGAGAAAGGAGGATTATAAACGGGGGAGGGATCGGCAGGAAGAAGCAAAGGTATGGTTTATTTCACGGCCACGTTGGGTTCCTACTAAACATGTTTGCCTGATAAGAGAACAAAAAACTTGATCATTCTACAGCCTTGCATCTTGAAGGGGTATAAGCTTAATGTTGGAGCTATCATTGAAAACTCCATAATGAAATATCATGAAAGAAATAAAAGGGGCCTGATCCCTCACCCAGCAACCATCACAAGATTATGTATAAGGGCTGGTGTGAAGGGAATTTGGGAAGAAAATTTTCCCCCAAAGGCTTCTACATTAACCACGATGGGGAGTATGAGGGCGAAATCAAAAGAAAAGGGGGTGGAGTGACGAGATTCCAAGATGAAGAGAGAGAATGCAAGACAAGAAGAGGACACCCATACGGTTGAAGATCTGAAGAACAAGATCGAAGCAGCGAAGGGAACACCTCTATGTTTGGAGGACATAGAACTAGATGAAAGAAGTCCTATAAAGATTTCACCCACCCCATGGCTGACTCTCTGATAAAGGAGCAGGGATTTTAGAGGAGCACGGAGAAAGTTCCAGGAAGGCGGAAAATAATAAAAATAATGATGCTCCATTTCTATTCAGAAAAGTATGGAAGAAAGAGAAAAGAAATGGAGCATGTTAGCAAAGAGACCAGAGAAGAGGTGTACGAGGAAGAAGAATTGAAGAGAGATCATGTGGGAAGAGGCGAAACGAGAAGAGAAGAAATATATGTAAGCGAGGCGAAGAGAAAGAAAAGCAATGGGAAGAGGAAATGAGCAGAAGGGAGGAGCAGATTAAAAAGATCCTAGAGCATCAAGAAGAAAATTTCAAAAAGGAAATGGAGGAAGAGATCGAATCTTGAAAAGTTGCGACTTATCCATGAATCATTCCTAAAACTGTCCCAGTATGATCGAGACTCTCAACTCCTGAAACTCATAAAAGAAAGGGATGCAGATCAAGAAGCCAAGACTAAGGAACAGATCAAGGGGTTCAAATTCCTTTATATGTCATTGTTAAAGGACTTCGAGAAGAAGATGAAGGAAAGAGATCAAGTGCTTGATGACAATGATGCCTATAGAAGAAAAGTCTGGCTCGGAAATTTGGATTTGATTAACAATAATCTTTCCAAATTTTTAGAGGTCATGACTGAAATGGAGCATACAATGAACACATTGGGTCAAAGGCAAGATGATTTGAATAAGAAAGTTGATCTCACCAATGAGGCGATTCTTGAAGAACAAATGGAAAGGGAAAATGACAAGAAAAAGAAGAGGGAACGAAATAAATGAAGTTCCCCAAGTTCAACCCCAATCTAGCTACCCTTGATCTGGATCCTCCCAACATCTTTGCTCCTCCCCTAAAAAGAAAGAAATAGACCTTCCCATTGATTTGTCAATTTTTTTTCCTCATTCCCAGCCTGTTGTTCTCAACTGTTGCACATTCTCATGAATAACATAAGAAAATTTGTTTGATGTTGTTTGAAGATGCATTGTGTTGTTACTTTTTGCTTTAATTGTTAGAAGAATAACAGTAGGATTTAGCTCAGGAATGGAAATGCTGACATACCATAATCTGAGCTAGTTGAAGTAGTTGATTAGAAGATAGGCTAAAACACAAATAATTACAGAATAAGGGTTGAATGGCATATAATTGAATTGGAAACGGATTGCATAATTGACGTTTAGGCGATAAGTCCGGGTTAAAGGAAAGTTACACAGTGAAGGAAAAACATATTTTTGAGTTTGAGGTATAAACAGTAAGCCAAGGAACTTTGGTGAGGCCTTTAGATCATGTAACTCCTCATCTTGAGAGTATGGTGGGGATGTCATAAGGTTATTCACGATTAATCAAACAAAATTCTAAAACTTTTAGATTATTGATCAGGGGCGAAATCTAGGTGATACAACTAGCAGACCTTCCAAAAGTGCGGGCCATCCTTGGCCGGCTTGAGCCTTTTCTAGCCACCCTTGTTATATGTACATACACCTAGTTCCCCTAAATTTAAGCTGAAACATTCCTACATCTTCAAAACAAGCAATTGGAAATCTGACCATCCTTTATAACTAATCCTCAGTAAAGAACCTCCTAATTACCTAGAACTCAAGGAGGAGGGAAGAACAAAGTTTTGAGGAGTATATTTTGGAGAACTAAGGAGAAATACAGAAGGGTGAAGAAAGAAAGATGCAAAAAGCGGGGAGGATACAACGAAGAAAACTTAAGGGAAGAAGTTACGTCTTATGGCCTAACTCTCTTGAACCAATTAAGTTCTTAGGGGTGTTTCAACACCTAGTACCTAATGCTCCAGCGGTATGGGAGATACCCAACTTAAATTAGCTAAGAGTGTTAGAAAGCCTAACCAGAACCTTAACATTATACTTTTCTGAAAGGTGGCAAAGAAAAGTTCCAATAATGAGAAATACAAATGAAATTGGAGCAGAAACACAATGTTAAGCGAGAGAAATCAAAAGATGCGAAGAAGAAGTTTGGAGATCATCTAAGAGGTTGCAAAGGAAAGGAGAGGCGGTAGTTAAATAAGAAAGAAGAAAGGAGTTTGGAGTAATCTTAACTTTAAAGAAGTTCCATTCATCCCACCCATTACCTAAGCACGAAGTACAAGCTGGGCGATTGATCTTGAAGAGTTGGAATTACCTACATTAGTGAAGATCAATATGAACAACAAGCATATGGAATTTGGAAATCGTCAAAGGGATCAAAATTGAAGAACCTCGGAGGTTAAGCCGGCTCACTAAGAAACTAGAGAGACCAGCCTACTCTTGAAAATGAGGGATTAAATTGACTATACTATTTATAAAACAAATTCAACAATTTAGTTATGTACACACGATTGAGTAGAGACTAGCTTCATCTGGACTAGAAGCCTGATATACAAATAAAAGAATGCAATTCTAGTCTCATTAAATTGGTTGCAAGCGCAAAAGCGAAACGAGAAAAATCATCCCTTTTGTTTGAGGAGACGAACAAATATTTATTTTCTTTGCTTGAGGACAAAAGCAAAATTTAAGTTGGGGAGTTTGATGAGCTTAAAAGTCATACATTTTCAGTCCATTTTCTGATTGATTTACGTGCGAGAAATATGGGATAACTCACGAGCGCTATACGGCGAGGAATTGAGAAAGAAGAAGTTTCTGCGAGTAGAAGGAGGCGAAGTGCATTTGCGAAGCGATGCGATATAAGCGGTGAAGGATGTTGAGCAGGAAAGGTGCACAAGGATTAAAGGACCTAATGTCGGGAAGCCTTAATGACAATCAAAATACATATTAAAAGGTCGCAACCACAAAACTCGATCATGAAGCGAGAAAGAGTAATTTGAGAGGCAAAGCGAGTGAGTGTGACGAGAGCTCAAAAGTCGGGCAGCCGCTTGAATTGATGAAGAGAAAGGGTATGATGTCGCGACATCATACAAAGATCATGACAGAGAATTAAACCCGGTATAGTGGACAAAGGAGGTCCACGACATCAGCGCAAGGAGGAGGTCGCGACATCACTTAAACATCGCGACATCGCGCCGGTGAAGCTGTCGTGACATCAGCTTGGAAGAAATTAAGTGTGACATCATCGGCGATCGCGACATAAGCCGACCTAAGCAGAAATTGTGACATGTCGATCGAGGAGGTCGCGCGACATCGATAGTCAAGAAAGGAATTGGCGACATCATTCAATGGTCGCGACATCGGTTGCTAAAGAAATTAAACAATGACACCCGTTTGTCGAGCATCAATTCTCGAAGACTTAAGATTAGCGACATCAATAAGCGTGGCGACAATGGCAGGAAACGAGTCGGCATCATTCAAAGGTGAGGCGTCATTAGAAAGATCGCGACATCCGTTGCTAAGACCAGAAGGTCGCGACATCAAATACAAAGAGGTAAGGTGGCGAAGTCATTAAGAGGTCGCGACATCAGTTTCAAGGAAAAGAGGTCGCAACAACATTTAGATGTCGCGACATCAGTTCCACCAAAGGCATGTCGCGACCAAACAAAGGGCATCTGCGACATAACTAAGACAACGGTGCGACCAGGCCGATGTATGGCAATTATCAACAAAATGGGCAGTTAACTTGAAATCCACAATGAGGTGCATCGAAGTGAGACCATTCAGAACCCTGCTCGGTAGGCGCTGCGAAGAAAGCGGCTCTTGGCGACTCGTATAGAGAGATGCGGGTTCTTTGAAGGCTGCAGTATTACATTTTCTTTTCTTTCTTTTATTTTTTACTTTAGAATAGTTTGTTATTTCTTTCACATTTGGATGCGAGCGTTAGTGGTAAAGTTTAAAAAAATTGAATGCGAAGTTACTTTCATTTCTTGTTCTTGTCACGGTTGTTTGAATTTCGGACAAATTTGGAGTCGGATTACTCGGTTTCAGTTCAGTGGTTTTCTTGATCCAGCGAGCGATGTATGGTGTAATCCAGTGATTTAGAAACCTAGCTTCCATTGAATTGACTCTATTGTCAGAAATTATCTTTCCTGCATAATTTTATTCATTACTGCTGAACTTCAGTTTGTAAATTTACTTGTTGGTTTTGTGTATTTTTTGGAATTGATCCCAATGTCAGTGTCTCATACCCATAAACAGATTGTCTCAAGCTCTGATTTCCAGGGAGGCCCTACGAGGTAGACAGAGAGAGAGAGCATTCACGAGTGATGAAAAATTCCTAAAGGTATGCGAACGATATTGCCCAGTGATCCTAATATTGCTTTCTAACGTAATTAGATCGATAAAATCATATTTTCACTTGAAATCAGAATGAGTTGAGCGAGATTATCAATTTATGCATCTTGAGTTCACCTCGGTCGATAGTGAATTCAATCCCGTGTTAGCAAGGATCTAATCAAGGAAAGGATGAGTTGTTCTAATTTTGAGGAAGAGAAACCAGTATAGTGTAAACCTATGCAACGACTATATCTTAGGAGCTAAGGTTTATAGTCCATGTTGTGGGTATGAAGTATTGAAAGAAAATACCGAGCAGGCAACCCAGTTAAGAAAGAAAGTGAGTTATCACAGCCCATTATCTTCGAAAAGCAGGTGAAGGTTAGATGATGAGCGGTGGGGTTTTGGAGAGATCAACTGCACTATCATATTCCTTGGACTGGTTTTAAATCTGTGGTTCATAAAGCAAAATTACAGTGCAATCTGTAGGAATTGATTTTTCACAATAGCTTTATTTTCAATGTTCCCTTTACAGATAACTGTTCAGTCTGAATTTGTTATTTTAGTATTTCAGTATTCAATTCATTTGTTATTAATTCATTTTTCTTAGAATTACATTATTTTTAAGTTTTTACTGGGCGAGTTCGACTTGCCTATTATGGTCGAATAGTATGGAGTTTGAGTAGTTAGGGTAATTGATTAAAAATTCTTGGGATCTCTTTGGGATCGATATCTGGACTTAAATCCAATTTACTACTTGTTCGACCTGTACACTTGCAGAATACTGGATCAAAATCATAAAGAAAATGATTTACTCTTAATGAAACATCTTTTAATCAATACTATAGTTAAGGAATACAGCAGCAGTTCCATGACATTGTCTTTGGGGATCGGATACTAGTCCTTTGGTGATAATGTCATGAATTTCTTCATACATATCATTTAGATCACGAACACCACCAAACATCGAGCACCATAAGGGAGCAAGAAGCCATGCCTTACTAAAGGGATACAAGTTCAATGTGGGGAAGATAATTGAAACATCCATAAGGAGGTTCCACAAAAATGTTAAAAGGGGACTAATCCCTCATAAAACAACAATTACTAGGCTTTACCTTTTGGTTGGAGTTCGGGGGATAGGGGCAAAGGAAGAAACCTGTCCTAAGGTTTCTCCCTTAACATTGACAGAAGAATAAAATTAACAATTAGGGATGGAACAAATCCCAGATGAAGGCCAATTGCCAGCTGAGGATGGGATGCAAAGCAGAAGAAGTCCATTAATTCATTCACCTCCTGATATAAGGGAGAATTTTTCTGAACCAGCAAAGTGTTCCAGGATCAATTAAGGGAATACATAAATTATGGAGATGCTGGTGTCAATGAAAAAGGAAATGGAGGAGAGAGAAAAGAGATAGGAACAAAAACAAAAGATCAGAGAGGACTTTCTAGAGGTTGACTTTGAAGAAGAGAACAACAATGGGAACAAATGCTCAAACAGAGGGATGAAGAATGGAAATGAGAGAAGAGGGAGCCCAATCCAAAGGCTGAACTAAAAATAAAAGACCTTTCTACAATGAGCAATTTGAGAAAGAGATGAGATGTTTCTTTCATTTTCACACTAGAAAAGAGAGGAAAATATGGAAGCGGTATGTTGTAGAAAGCGGGAAGGGTTCGAGATAATACTCTATAAGGAACAGACCAAGGGAATTTGGAAAGCTTATAGAGAAGAGAGACAAAGAGCTAGAGATGGATAATAATTACAGACAGAAATTGTGGAATGATAATCTAGACTAAGTGAATTTAAATTAAGTGAACATGCACAATATGCTCACTGAACTTAAAGGATCTATGAATACCCTGGGTATCAAGCAAGATTAATTGATCACCCTAGTGGAGTACATAATGATTATTACCTCTTCCACTTGGAAGAACCACCAAAAAGAAAAACCGAGACATCTCCATCTCTAGCTACCTTCAATGGCTGGCCCACAGATTTTAGGGTAATTTATATTTTTATTTTGAGCAATTAACCCGTGAGCAGTGTTCAAACAATGACCACAAATAATACTGGCAGCATATCTTGTCGCGAGTGCATCATTATTATATTAATGCCTTTGATGTCTTTTCTTTATACATTATCACCTTACCTTGCTGCTATTATCATCTTTTCTGTGGCGTTGTCACCTTCTGCCTTTCTGTCACTCTAGTAAAATGTTCATCGCGCGCATTAGCGCTCTATAAAATTCTACTTGTGTGTTGGCAGAGGGGCGGCGCTTGTCAGTGATATTACAACGGCTTATGGCTTTTTAATGGGCCCGAAACCGGTAGTGAAACCAGCCCGGCTATGCAACACGAGAAGAATCTGTGCGAATAGCTTTGGCACCGCCGAAGCACTATTGCGACATGATCATGTGATCTAGAACTCAACCAGACGTAGCACCTTTGTGCAGACATAAAATCTGTAATCTACGACACAAAACCTCTTGCCCATGTCTTAGTCACGACTAAGTTCGTCGCACGACACTAGACTAACCAACCTGTTACGACATAAGTGGCCAGCGATGTCGCGACCGAGGATCAAAATGCAATCATGCGATCTCATATTCGATATTTGTATCATTAAGCCATCCGGACACGTTTTTTGCAAATTTAAATCGTTTATTCGAAAAATCGGGAAAATATCGGTCAATATCGGTGATATATCGATTTTTTACCGATATATCCAACACAAAATGCAGGTTTGTAAAAAATTTTAAAAAGCAAGAAAAAGAAATGAAAAAAAAGCGATCTGACGAATATATCAAATATATGGAAGAGCTGTGTCGATATCTCAAACCAATTTGCATTTTTTGTTTTGGTACACGAATCATGGCATTTATCCGGTTTTCAGGACACGTGAAAGGCTGAGATTTTGTCTCATAAAATTTAAAATTTCTTTGACTAGTAGGCGATCGCCGGCGAGTCGGTCGTGTTGATCATGAGCAGTTTCAATCCCCATACCATTCCACTTATTCTGTTTTACCATCGTAGAGATTTTAAATATTTCCTTGATCTAATGGCCAAGAATGATTTATAACATTTGAATTGAGATCTACTTGATTATATTTGATCCAAAATCAAATCCAATGGCTAAATTTCATTTTAAGGGTTTTTGAAAATAAAAAAAAGGCTAGTTTGACTGGAAAATCTATATGTATAAAAATCACTTGTTTTCATATCAAACTCATCAGTTCCCTCTCTCAAACTCTCTCAAACAATTCACTGTTTTGCAAGTATTGGAGAATAATATTTTATCATTTTTGTGTTAATTATATTCAAATACATAATTTACGCAACTTTAGGTATCATTTCCGTACTAAGTCATTTAATTTTTTGTTGTTCAATTATTGTTAGTGGAGTTATATTTGAATTAAGATGTTTCTCTGTTTAAGTTAAGATTTTACTTTCAGTTTATATTGATTAAGGTTTAATTTTAGTCACATATTTAGATTAAGATTATGAAAATGAAATATGAACATATATTATTATATTTTATGTTAAATCCTTGCATTTTCCTTAAATTCTGTTATTATTTTAACTTTTATATTAGATTGAGATTATGAATATAAATATACAAATTTGACAGTGTTAATTAACAAAATTTGTGAAATATATCAAAAACCATTGAAATATACATTTTGGCACTAAAATTATTATAAATTATTGCAACTTCATATTGAATTAAGATTATGCATATAAAATATAAAACATTTTATTAGTATTTAAAAAAATTTTTGTTTGAAAATAATATCAAAATTTGTAGAAATATACATTTTCTTTAAATTATGATAACTAAATGCATTTTATATTTGAATTAAGATTATGGATATAAAATATAAGCATTTGTTAATTATTAATTAACAAACTTGTGAAATGTCAAAATTTGTGAAAAATATACATTTGTTTAAGTTATTATAATTAATGCAACTTTATATTTAGATTAAGATTATGGATATAAAATATAAAAAATTGGTTAATAATTAATTAACAAATTTGTAAATATAATAAATTTAGTGAAATATACATTTCTTTAAGTTATTATAATTAATGCAACTTTATATTTAGATTAGATTATGGATATAAAATATAAATTTTGGTTGGTATTAGTGTTAACAAATTGTCTAAAATCATGTCAAAATTTAGTGAAATATACATTTTCTTTAAGTTATTATAATTAGAAATGCAACTTTATATTTGAATTAAGATTAAGGATCATAAAATATAAACATTTGTTAATTGATAATTAACAAGTACATGAAATATCAAATTTGTGAAATATACATTTTCTTTAAGTTATTATAATTAATGCAACTTTATATTTAGATTAGGATTATGAACATAAATTGATTACAATTATTGAAGTTTATAGGATGGATAGTAGAAGTGGAAGTAATACTGGAGGTCGTGATCCTGCTTGGAAATATTGTGCACCTATTGAAGGGAATATAAATGACACCATATGCAATTTTTGTGTTATGAATTATAGGTAAAAGTGGCGAATATGATTAGTGCCCGGAAAGTGCTGTTTGAGACCACATTTATTATGGGTTTTGAGTGCTTTTTGTATACTAATCATTCCTAATTAACCCGATTACACATCAAGGTCCCTACTATTCTACGGTGCATTTTGGCGCTTGAGTGCCAGTTTTGCGGAAGGCTAATCATGCTGACATTGTTAAAGGTCGATCAAGCCACGAAGAATTCTAGTCAAACTCGGCATTTCAAATCCAAGGTCGAGAGGAAGGAAAGAAAGGCAAAATGTGAAGAAAGAAAACACCGCTGGAAAGCTTCTCTTGCGAACCTTTGGCCTGCAGCTCTGACCGCTGTGCATCTGCCGACCCCCTTTGTTCCCCTTTGCATTTCACGCACTTTTTGTTTTGCTACAATTTTTTGGTTTTCTCCTTCTACCCTTGTTTAGTCACTTATGTTTGGATTAGATGGTATTTCACTTGGTTTGTAAAATTTCTACCTTTACACATAAGCCATTTGTATACATTGCAGGGACGATTTTTTTGCTGTAAATAAAATTAGGGCTCCGTTCTCCCTTTTGTTTTTCTGTTTCTACCCTTTCTTGGGTTTGCCAAGCACCTCAAGGATGACAACTTGGAGGATGAGCGGCTAAAACCTCTTCCTCCTTGAAGAGGAAGGCTACTTTGGGGCAACGATCTTAAGGTAACCTCTTGGTTCCCCTTGTTTTTCATATGACGATTTTTCCATTTTTGGTTCCCCAATTTATGACCACAGGTTTAAAGCTTTTTTGATGTAATTTCTTTGTGATACTTGGCAAGCTTTTAGGAGTTTAGTGTGTTACTTAGCTTTAGATACACTAATATCATTAGTCGCCATTCACGAGCCGCGAGGGAGTAGGTCGAGGGGTTAGATTTTCCTTTGTAAGTGCATCCACTTTATCCAATACTTGGTAATCTTTTAGGGTTCGGTGGATTCTTATTTTACAGATCCATTGAGGCTCATTGAATTACCCTTCTGAATCCTTTGTAGGATGAGTCAAGATAGATTTTCATATAAGACATGTACTAAATAAAAAAACTCTATCAAAGGATAAATATTTTGGGTTAGGTTTTAAAAGCTAAGAATCGGGTTCGGGAAATGACTATATGTCATCCTCCCCAATGCGAGGAAAAGACCCTAGGAACCCTCAGTTGCCCTAGGAATCCAACCCCAGTAGCCTAACACTTCAAGGAGTTCTATTTTACATTTTATTTTATTTAAATTTCAGTTTGCCAACCATCAACTCCCCTGTTTTTACCAAGCCTTAAAATCCAAACCAAATTCACCATTTTTGATTTCACTTAATCTGTTTTATCTGAAGAAAACTCATCCTTGTGTTCGACCCTAGTTGCTATCTTTGCATTAGCTTGACTCTGGCCCAGGAGAATATAAAAACAAATATTGTTGACTCCGGATCACCCTACCGTGGCACGAATCAATAACTCGGTTCAAATTTCACTTATCACATACAGATCCCCACTCAAATAGCAAGAAGTGTCATAATGTTTACTCAGAAATCAAAAGAAATGAGTAGCTTTTGGTTGAAATGAATAAAAGCGAAGCCGAAAGTTTGCAGATATTGAAGAAATACGATACGAGCTGCGAGGGAGCACAATGGAACAGTAGCCTGGAGCATCCTATTTGATGACGGTGATGACGATGATGAGGAAAATGAGGAGGAAGATGATGATGTTTATATGTATCCTCCTGACATGAACCCTGACAAGTGAGATGACTATCGGGCAGCATGTCGTGCATCCAAAGCTAGTGAATGGAATCGCCAACAAGAAGAAGGGTTTATGAGAGGCAAAAGAAAAATTGGTAATTCTTTTAACTTAAATTCATTATTATAGTATAAACCGATTTACAAACATTTCTAATATATATAAATGCAATAGGTGAGCCTTCACAGTCACATCCAACTGATCCAATAAGGCGCGTGCAAAGATCTCAAAGTGTGAGACAATCGGATCCATCACTACCTCTTGCTCCATCATTATACAAATCTTTGGTAGCAAGACAAAAGAGTGTTAAAAATATCTTTAAAGGAGGTGCAATCAAAGAAACGATGGCCCGATTAATCAGTAAATTCTTCATATATGAGAGCGTTACGCCTCACAAAGCATACTCTCACAACTTCAAAAACATGATTATTGGTGCATGATTCGTTTATGCCAAGTAGGTGTTCGGAATCAACAAAATTTATATCCACAGGATTCCTCACTGCGATGTGGCAAAGCTCTTTGCGGTATAGTGGCTCTAGGGTCGAACACAAGGATGAGTTTTCTTCATGAGAGAAGGTTACGGTGCATTGGAAATGGTGTTTTCGTTGGAGTTTTGGGGTTTGTGAAAAACAATGTGGCTGTGAGATAGTTGAAAACTGAATAAGCGAAGTAAAAGTTAAGAGAATTCCTTGAAGTCTCGGGCCACTGGGCTTAGGGTTCTAGGTTAATCGACATGCCCTTGGGTCTTTTTCCTCGCGTTGGGGAGCATGACATATAGTCATTTCCCGAACCGGATCTTCATTTAGCTTTAAAACCTAAACCCTAAAATTTTTCTTTTGAAAGATGGCATTTGATTGAGCATAAATGTCCTTAACAGTGAAAACATATCTCAAAAACCTACCCTACAGTAACTAATAGGAGACAACTAACTGGGCATCAGTGGATCTAGTGATAAGTATCCATTGAACCCAAAAAGCTTGCCAAATACACGTTAGGGAGAGCATGCTTAAGAGATTTTAACCTAAGGTGAGAAGCAGGAGCACAAATACCCTTAAATGCATACATGAAAAGCATGGGAACATGCAGCTTGCCTCAAAACCAACACCTAGTGGCCTTCCCCTTCAAGGATGAAAGAGTTTTAGCCGAGCATCCCTTGATTTGTCATCATCAAGGGGTGTTTGGCTACCAACAAAACGCAAGAAAATAAGAGAAATGGAGAGAAAATCACAAAACCATAGGGGAGGAAGCTTCGTGCTGATTGATTGATGGAGTGAAAGTTGATTTGATTACAAACAAGACTGATCTTATATAGGTGCTCAGTATAAGGAAATTACAAAAGTGTGCTAAAGAACTAAAATTACATGAGGGGCAAACTTGTATGAAACCACAAAAAGGCAGGTCACAAAGAAGTCAAGGCATAGGTGAGCAGTGTTGCGAAATTTGCAGGTTGTGAATTTTCGCAACCCTGCAAAATTTCCAGTGATCTCTTCTTCTCTTCACTATTTTTTGTCCTGGTTTCCTCTGGTTCAATCATGAATCTTTGAATTTGGCTCGGGTTCATCGTGTTTGAATCAAATTGAAGATAATGAGGTAGTTGTCCTACTAAACTACAACAATAAATCTACAAGAGTATTGCCCATCGATGATGACAAGCCCGGGGACCTTAATGCATCAATTAGGTTATTTAAGTTGATTAGTACACAAAAAAGTGCCTAAAACCTGCAATAAACATGACTCAAAATAGCACTATTTAGGTACTAATCACTCCCCCCAACCGACACATTGCTAAATTCCTTACTTGATGATAAAAGAAAAGAAAGATCATCTTGAGGCTACATGTATGCAAAAGGGAGGCTAAATCTTTCAAAGATGTGTATATAAGTGAGGCCTTACCTTAGAGGCCAGAAAGTGGGACTGTACAAAAACCGACTTGGGAGAATAAGTACCATACAAGGGACAAGTTTAAGCGAGTGTTGTTCAAGGAAATCAACCTGAACTTCCACAAAAATCTAAGTGTTTAGGTGATTGGTTTTGCAATAATTTTGCTAAAAGCTATACAAATGGCTACTACCCGATGCCTTAGGTTGCTGACTAACCTAAATAGATTTAGTTCCACTCTTATTTCATACTTCTATTGTATTGTAGGGTGCAATGCTGAAAACTCGACTTCACAAAGTCCGTGTAATGGGGATCCACCGATGAGTCCCAACCAACTAAGGTTTAGGTCATCAAAATTCGAAAGTATCTTTCCAACCCGCAGGCTCACGGGTTTCACCCCGGACTTGAATGATTTCGAGAATCCAGCACCTACAACTCACTAAACTCCACCCATCCACCCATGTAGTGAGCACTAAGTCGGTGGCTCCCAACCAGTTGGTTTAGGGCACCAGGCTTTAAAGGCTTTCGTCGTAGACCCCTTAGACCGTGCTCGGGTTTCAAGGAAAAGCTCCACGACTTTTCTATTATCTTTTCTTTTTCTTTTTTTTTGTCTTTTCTTTTTCATTTGGAAGACACATTAGCCTTCTTTCTTGGGGAACTCTAACCTATTATGGGTCGTCAACGAAGCTAAGGTTGGTTTTGCAAAGTAAGGGGGGATGCAGCTTCTCATCTTATGGATGAAAATTGATGTGCACTGTGTGTGTGGCTAGATAATGGTGGAAGACATTAGTTGATTACCAGGGTCTTCAACTGACCAACAAATCAAACATGCACGGGACTAGTCTAGCATTGATGGTAGCATATAGTGCTTCATATTTTCATTTTCTAGGAAAAGTAGAACCATAAAGATATAGGGGCAAAATGAGATGCAAAAGTGTAGAAAAATAGAGTTGTATCATATATATCAAGGTGTATTTACAAAATTTTCAACTTTTTCAAAAAGAAGTAAACAACAAGCCTCTAATCATACAAAAATAGGCTCTTCGATCATACTGGTACAAGCAAAACTAAGTGATGAAATTCACTTACGACACTAACTCCCCACACAACCGAAGTATGCCATCATCATAATGGAGTGTAGGTCGGAAAGTTGAGTGGAGGAAGGTACCCACTCCTTAGTGGTTTGGGTGATGAAGAATCATTCTCGGCTGGATAGAACAGTGCTGCCGGTGGGGTGGATGATGTTGCTCACATTTGCCCGATATAAAGTAAAACAAGCTAGCGATCACGAAAAGATCAAAGAAAGTAGCTGAGATTTAACTAAAAAGAAACAAGACCAAGCAATTGTATTATAGCTAGTGACTTCTAAGTTACTTCAGAAGCAACTTCCAAATGTGTAGCCGAGAGTTTCATGGGGGGGTCCAAGAGGAAAATTTACTCCTTGTATGCAGTGTGTTGCACAGCATAGGGCTTCACTCTTTGCCCATTGACTTTGAACACTTTGTTATCATTTGGGTTGAGCAGGCCCACTGAACCATTACGATGAATGGTCCAGTCCATCTTGATCTAATCTTGCCCGAAAAAAGGTGGAGTTTGGAGTCGTAGAGTAGGACTTGGTCCCCCTGATTGAAGTTCTATCGGATTATGAGCTAATCATGCCACTTCTTTAACTTATCCTTCGCAATTTTAGAATTGAAGTAGGCGTCGTTGTAGCTCTTCTAGCTCATTAGTATCAAGGAGTCTTTAAGGCCGACTCTTCCATGTCGATTCCAATTTCTTTGTGCCCACCACGCCTTATATTCAATTTCCACATGCAGGTGGCATGCCTTGCCATAAACTAGGCGATAAGGAGACATTCCGAGGATGGTCTTGTATGATGTTCTATATGCCCACAAGGAATCCAGAAGCTTGAGAGACCAATCTGATTAGTGCCCAAAAAGTGCTATTTTGAACCTTGTTTATTATAGGTTTTTAGTGCTTTTTGTATACTAATCATTCTAATTAACCTAATTTACACATTAAGGTCCCTACTATTCCACTGATCGCATTTTGTGGCAAAATTTTTAGTTTTTCTTCGAGCTCAATCATGCCAACATTTACGTTGAGTGGTCAAGAAGAATTCAGTCAAACCTCTGGCATCATGATCTGAGACCAGAAGGAAAAAGAGCAGAGAAAATGAAGAAAAATGAAGCATGGAGCATTGGAGCCGGTACCGTGGGGAAGCTGATGGAGCAGTGCCTAAGCCCGGTGATTTTCGGTATGGCATAGCGAAAATTTACGCGAGATTGCAAAATTTCGCAATGTGGCGAGATTTGTTAATCTAACAAAATTTCGCTATGTTATATTTTCTCTATGATAGCGAAAATTCGCTATCACAGCGAAAATTTGCTATCATAGCAAAAGTTACTGTGCATAGAGAAAATTCAAATTTTAAGCTGCACTGCGATTTTCGCTATGATAGCGAAGTAAGCTATGACGAGGAATTCACTATATGAAATTCTTTGCCCAACTATCTTTATCAAGCAGGCCTATTTTGTGTAATTCCCATTGTGTCCCCAATGTAATCTTATTATATTGGTTATTTTGGTATTTCACACATCTTGTATGGCTATCTAAGCCACTTTATGGAAAAATTGTAACCCTAACTTTTCTAACTTTCAATCCATGCAGCTTTTCACTTTTGTTCCAATTTTCTCTCTTCTCTCTCCTCTTTCTCTCCCTTTCTTGGCTACCAAACACTCCTCTGAGGAGGACAACTCAGAGGATGTTTGGCTAGACCTCTTCCTCCGCTGAAGAGGGAGAATTTGTTTGAATGCGAGGATCTACAGGCCTCTTGAGATTTTGTTCTTCAGCAGGTATCCACTACCATCCTTTGTAATTCATTTTCCCTAGCGGCAGGTTTTTTATCCCTTTGAATCTCCTTGAATGGCTATTATTAGAGTGGCTTTGAGTTGGTGGATGTATTGTTCAGATCGCGTGTTAATTAATTACCTATAGTGACCGATGAAAGGGGAGTGGGAGAACTATTCTTCAGCGTCGTTGACCCGCGTGTAGGAGTAAATTGTTTCAAAATGATAAATATTTTGGGTTAGGTTTTAAAAACTGTGAAGGTCGGTTCGGGAAATGACTATATGTATCCTTCACGTCTGAGAAAAGACCACAGGAGCGGAAGTCGGGTTGCAAAGCGGGGAATCCAGCCTAGTGACTAACACTTCAGGAGTTATATTTTACATTTATTTTATTTTTAAATTTTGGTTGGCCATATTAACTCTGTTTTTCTCTGACATAAAAATCCAAATTTAATTCACCAATTTTGACTTCATTAGTCATTTGTCTGAAAGAATCCATTCCATGTCAATTTAGGCCTGGGCAGCTATCTTTGGTAACATTTGCGGCGAGTAGGAGAAAATTAGGATAAATATTGTTGATTAATATCAGTGCGTGGCACGAATCAAATGGCGCCGTTGCCGGGGATGGTGCACTTTCCCAAAGTGTGAATAGTGACCTGTTGAACACTTGTGATCATCATCACAAGTTCTGGTGAATTTTCTTGTATATATATCTTTTTAGTGTTTTTAATTTTGTTTCATTTTATTTTGTTTTTATCTAACTTTTCTCCTTTCGGTAGAGTTATTTTTTTTCTTGTTTTGTGTTTGCCTTGTTCTTATTCTGAGGGTTCGTGTTCCAAGTGTGATAGAGTTTCTGTTCGAGTTGATTTGAACTGATGGAACGAGGGGCAGTATGGTCGACATATGGCGGGGGTAACCCTAGTGATATATGTCCGTAGGGATTCACATAAAGCGGTCACTGGCAAAGTCGACAACACATTGGGAGGAACCCAAAGTGAATATAGACCCTTGGGGACTATAGAAACCAATGGATGAGTTCACCATATGGTAGTGCTTACAACCATAGTTGGGGAATCACACGATTTACTCATGGGAACGAAGACCTCCACAATATGCTCCTCTAAACACCATTTGTCTTCGACCCCTCAGTCACCTCGCTACCACGAGTCAATCCCTCCATTTGAACAAAGCCATTTTGGACCTTGGATAGTGGATGACTTTGTGGCAGAGAGCCAAAGACCAATACCGTTGAATGAGAAATTGTCATTGCTTGGAAGACCATTTTGAACTTAAAAGAAAAATAGATGGGCTGAAAATGACTTTGGCTTATCATCGTGTTTGGGACAACTGCGGGCTCCATTGAAAACCTGCTCTTCAATCAACAAGCAATGACCACCAGAGGAGGAGTGCCAAAAGTGACACCATGGTGGAGGGAGGCGAATGTCGGCAGGCAGCCCACGTCGGGGGCTCGTGGGATTACAGTATGAAATGTATCACGAAGGTTATGCGAATCCTCAAATACGTGTCTTCATTGTTTTCCAAAGGAGAAGAAAGAAGAAATCAAAACTCCTTTATAATTGAGGAGGGCGATGTAAGAACAAAGCGTGGAAGAGCCCAAAGAATGTCCTTCAACTTGATTCCACGAGGGGGTGAACCTTGCCCTTGCCCGACACGAATGCCAGCACCGTTAGCCCCTCACTTGACCAGAGTGTATGTTCTACCTTACGCTGCAACACAATAACACCCAAAACACCTACAAAAATTACATAAATTGCACCTGTCCTACAAAAATTCAAAGAAGTGGTGGGCGTGTACAAGTTTTCTGCACCCATCAAAAGCGATGGCAATGGCGCATCTGCGGCGTAGTGGATGGTTCGGTCAGGTTCGAGTTTGGAGCTTTGAACCTGGCATTTATGAGCTCCGCCGGTTCAATGACCTCCTAAGGCCTAAGAAGTGGTTTAGAACACCAGTGTCCCCCACTTTTTGCTTTCATTATTTCTTGGCTTATTTTATTTTATCGTATTTTATTTTGATTTCATTAATTTTTCTTCTTAGATTTTCTCTAATTTTTAGTTACTTTATGTTTTTAGATTAATTTTTGCTTTTCTGTAATTTTTCTTGTCTTAATTTTTCTTGTATTAATTTTTGCAGTTTGTGTGCAATTTTGAGACTGCATTTAGAATCAGCCAATGGCGATGTAGGGAGAGCAGGAATGATTTCCGCGATAATTAGAAATTTTGCATTGTAAAAATTGCTTTGAGTTGAGTACTAACGCTTCATAATGAAGTTTATGTTCATATGTGAAAAATCAGTCATGGATGCGTATTTGGAATTCAAGGATAAATAACTACAGTAACTGGCCAAACGAGATTCTGGACTGGGTGCATCTCAGTGGAAGGCTTGTGAGTCTGCCATCGACAGCGATCATCCTGTCAGAGGTAACCTTTGGCTGCTGCAACTTTCAATCAGGCCCATTTCGGACAGAGATGTTTGGGTTGGGAGAGTTAGCGAAGGAAGTGGCTTTATTTATGTTTTTGTTTATTATCTTGAGCTGACATTTTGTGATGTTCAGTGGCTTGATGGGTTCCCTTTCTATAAAGCTGTTATACCATACATCTTACTTTTTCAAAATCTATACCCATTTTGCAACCAAAATTTTTGTGTGTTTTGCCTAGCTCGTAGTTTTAAAAATTGAAACTTTGTCCAATTCTAGTGATGTTAGATTGGTTCCATGTCTGGTTGAGTGAATGATTAGTTGAATTCTTATTGATTTTGACCTTTTTCTTCCACCTTTAGCTAACCACACACCAAGCACATTAGGTTTCAATGATAGGCTGAAAAACTGCGCAATCTCCTTTACTTTGCATAACCTACCCTAGTTTCATTGACCGCCTTTAATAGGTTAAGACCCCAAGGAAGAAGGCCAATGCGTCTTGAAAAGAAAAGAAAAAGAAAAGAAGGAAAATTTTTGCCTTGAAACTGAGCACGGTCAGGGGTATATGGCGAAGCCTTTAAAAAGCCTGCCCTAAGCCTTCATTGGTTGGAGTCGGGCTTAGTGTTAGCTACGGGTGGATGGGGCGGGAGTTTAGCGAGTTGTAGGTGCTTTCTTTTGAAATCATTCGGATCCCGGGTGTAAACCTGCAGAGAGTTTGTGATCAGAAGATCAATTTTACTTGGTGCCTAGTCTTAATTTGTGAAGTCGGTTCTGGCATTTACCTTACTAGCTAACAGCAAAAAATAATTGTGGGGATAAGGGGTGGGTCCCTGTTGGCAGGTTGGTTAGCATGCTAGGTCATTGGTAGTAGTTAAGGTTGGGGGAGAGTCGCCGGTTTGGCAGTTTGTTGTTGAGAAGCCCGATCAAACAAACACTTAGATTTTGTTGGGGTTTACGAGGATTTGATTCAGGATGGATGCTCTTTTGATACTCAATTTTTGTATGTATTTCGTTCTCTCATGATGGTTATTGGACACGGCATTGATGATTCTTACTTAGGGTTTGGCATTACTTATTCATAACCTTTTTGAAATATAATTTTTGTGTGTTTATTATTTTGTTATATCATTTTGTGTGTCTTTGCTTTGCTTTCTCTCTTTCATTCAGGGACTATGTGTGTGAGATTGGGGGTATGATTAGTGCCCAAAAGTCTTACATTTTGAACCATTTTATTATGAGTTTTGAGTGCTTTTTGTATCACTAATCATTCTAATTATTGATTTACACATTAAGGTCCTACTATACTCTTGATCGCATTTTGTGGCAAAATTTTCAGCTTTGCGAGCTAATGTATCACCAACATTATTGGAGTCGATCAAACATGAAGAATCAGTCAAGCTGACATCATAGATCAAAGACCGAGAGGAAGAAGGCCCGAAAATAGAAGAAAAATAGGCGGGGAGCATTAGACAGCAGGTAGCCTTGGAAGCAATGGAATAGTGCTGAGCATTGATTTTCACTATGGCATAAGCGAATTTGCAAAGGATTGCAAAGGCATTTGGAGCTGATTTCGCAATCGGCGTGCTGCTATTTTCTCCCATATTGAGTCATTTATCATCAGCGAAAATTTGCTATCATAGCGAAAGTTATAGTGCATAGAAAAAATTCAAATTTTTAAGCTATAAGACGGTGCGCTATGATAGCCAGTCTTTGCTTACTTGTTTTTACATCATGACCTCGTTTGTGTAATTCCCATTTGTCCCAAATGTAATCTTATTATATTGGTTATTTTTGGTATTGCATCTTGTATGGCTATATAAGCCACTTTATGGACAAATTGTAACCCTAACTTTTCTAATTTTCAATCCACGCAGCTTTTCACTTTTGTTTCAGTTTTCTCTCTTCTCTCTCCTCTTTCTCTCCCTTTCTTGGCTACCAAACACTCCTTTGTGGAGATGGCTTCCAGAGGATGTTTGGCTAGACCTCTTCCTCCCTTGAAGAGGAGAATTTGGTAGATGTAGGATCTAGGCTGCGAGGTCCCCTTTGTTCTTCCACGGTGTCCCACTTTGCCGTCATTGTGTTCCTTTCTAGCTGTGGTTTTTATCCCTTTGAATCTCTCCTTGAATGGCTATTATTTGGTAAGCTTTTAGGGTTCGAGTGGATGCTTATTGTTAAGATCACTAATATTCATTAGTTACCCTCTATGACCCATTGAAGGGAGTTGGGAGACTCATTCTTCCTTTGTCGGTGATATGATGACCAGTAGATGCCATTTTCAAAGGATAAATATTTTGGGTTAGGTTTAAAGCTACATGAAGAATCCAGGTTTGGGAAATGACTGCCTGTCATCACCTCCCAATGAGAAAGGTGCCCTTGGAACCTCGGTTACCATAGGAATCCCAAGCCCCGGTGACCTAACACTTCAAGGGAGTTATATTTTACATTTTATTTTATTTAAATTTCGGTTTGCAAGCAGTCGACTCCACAATTTTAAAACCTTAAAAATCAAATTTAATTTGCAATTTTGACTTCATTATTCATTTGTGAGAAAACCCATCCACGTGATGTGGAGCCACTGAACAGTTATCTTGTAGTGAAAGCATTTCTGACGGTAGGAGGAAATTTAAGGATACAAATATTGTTGATTACGCATCACCTACTGTAGCACGAATCCACAATCCTTCTGTTTGAATTCACCACTTCCATCCAATATAGTCTTGATTTCCCTTTGTTGGCTAGTTCTCCTCGACATTTAGTCTAAGGATGGTAAAGAGTAGCCACGCATGTTGTTTCTTTGTCCACTTTTGTTCACGGTGTGATTTATGTTATTTACCATCTATATATATATTTTTTATCGCATGAAGGTCCCTAACATAGGACTCTTTCAAAATCAACACTTTGCATAAAAGAGAGTACACCACTAGCCACACACCATATATATCAACTGTATTTCCTCAAAAAACTTGAGTTCAAAACTCCACTTAGATGTCGCCTAGAAAAGCAATTAGGCTTTCAACTCAGGTCATAGAAACATATATATACATATCTGTACTGAGGTGAGTCATAATTACTTGAGACTATCGCCGCGATCAAATAATATTTGCAAATTAACTTTTTTGCAAGTGTCTGATAATGGCCTTGACGATCATATAATGACCATTGTTCGATATGAGCCCGTGTCCGAGCCTGGGTGTCTGAAAGGACCTCCACAACACTAGATGTTTCTCAAGGTAACTTTGCCGCCCCACTAACAGCTGCTAAGTGACGCACAATTCCACCTCCAAGTACCCAAGTCAGGCTCCCATCATACAAGCGGTCTCGTACTTTGTCAGGTGGAGGAATAATGAAGTGAGATTAGGCGACGCTTCGATGTGATCCATAGCTGCCGTGCTTATTCAAAACATTTAAGTACAAAATGATTTCAACACATCAAAACATGAGCATTTTACACAATTAATAGGTTGATGTGGAAACAAATGGATGCAATAATACCACCATCCTGGGCCCTCTTAAATGATCTTTGGGGCTTTCACCCGAGAGGACTAGCGGGTCATGCGAAAAATGACATGTGTTTAGACCACTGCCGGGGACATGCCCATCCATATAACGACAAATTGCTGGGACTTTTACGAGATATGCTTACTGGCCAGTATCATCTGTGAGCCTTTTGGGACTGTGAGGGACCCCAGTCATAGTCAGTGTCCCTCCCATCAATCCGGTTTCACGTCCCATGCCGTATAATTATTTGAAACAATTTCACAAAAAGCATTCACCACAAGGATATTTGTATCATGTGCAGTTAATTCAAGAATTCCATGAATATAAAAATATACAAATTTATATATCATTAGAAAATCACAGTTCAAGCATGGAATGTATGAAGATTTAGTGATAAAACCTTCAGGTATAGCGGAGAAAAGGTTATAGATCCCTACACTATGGTTTCAAAACTCCTGATATCAGTGAAACCAATTTGCTCGGATCTACAATTAACAAGTCATAAGATTTCTTGTATAAACAATAAGTTACATGTAAATTACAGGTGGTTTATTACTACTTCCCCATGGATCTGCAGTTCAGCATACACGCCGAGCATGACCTTAATGGTCAGAGCGCGCTCTCTTTTTACACTTACTAAGATTGACATTTAACACCCCTTAATAGAGTAACACAAGCAACTACCCTTGTTATTCCTTTTGAAGCTATATAAGACCCACTTTTTCTCAACTATAATTTTTGACCATATACATTGCTTTGTTCATTGTTGTCTTGACCAGTTCATCTCTATCTTGTTCTGGCTTATCTTATTGAGTCCTTGGGACCTCAAAATCCAAGAATATGGTTTACTCTGACCTCCAGTATTTTCTGGGACAGAATCTTGCCTCTCTTCACCACCCCACTTTTGTGAGAGTGCTGGGACCCAATGAGCCTCATTGTCATAGCACACATTATTATTCAGCAAGTTCTTTCCCTGCCGACGGATGCCCAGGGAAAGGTTTGGAATCACTCCCATGTGTGGATCAATCCACAACTCAGCTTATGACTCAAAGGCAGGGCACTCAGGAGAGTGGGGGGGACATGTGCATCGACTTTCAGCCTCCCAAATTCAAGGGTCTTATGTGGTAGGTTTTAGTTCTTGGTTGCTTCTAGCAGACATTCAGGGCTAGGTCTTGAGCTACTATCGACTAGAGATCATCAGTACGAGTTCTTTTGTTGACTTATGTGAAACATATCTATAGGTCGGAAAACTGAAGTAACACCTCATGGTTCTTTTTATGTCTTCACAAAACCGGCCTTTACAAATTTAGGGTTCCACCAAACTCACTCCTTCAAATCTGGGTTGGATGAGAAATCCCCAGTGGCAAACCTAAACCTGACAAGTCTGATAAAGTACAACTAAGGCCTCAAAAGTGTGTTTACAGTATTAGTGAACTTTTCCACTGAAAACTAAGCTTTCATACAGAGCCTTTTCTCCTCTTCTCTCTGGCTTCTCTAGAACTCTCTCTCACTTTCTAAAATTCGAATTTTCACTTCCTAGCAAGAAGTTGGTCTAGCATGGAAAACCCAGGAAGTGGTTTGCTTGGCACAATGGCAGAAACAACTATAATCTACACTTGCCATGTGTCGAGCTCCTACCTTGCATATATGAGGGTGTGCACTCATGATGCCACACTAGCTCACAAGAATGATTTGCACTTTACTCCCTCTCGGTGGCACAAAATTTTCCGAGGTGATTCGCCAAGAGAGCGTACTTAATCAAAATCCTAACAAGGCAAGCAAGCTTGCTAATTGTAATTGACCCATCTGCCATTCAAAAATGCAAATCTAACACCTTACCTTCAAATCATCTGATTAAACTAACCATTATTTAAGATTGCTAATCTTAATCACAATTCAAATATGCGCTAGGGCATAAGTTGCATTTGCTCCCCAAATCCTTACAGATATAACAAAACAAATATTAATATCTTTAGTGTTACATTCCCTCCCGCTTCTGGGGAATTTCATCCGAGAATTAGCGTACCCCAACGTGAAGAGTTAGTGCTGGCACAGCTACGCATCTGGCTACAAGCTCCACATGTGGCACCGCTCACTGGTGTTCCCATAACACTGCTCGTGATCTTTGTTGGGTAATCATCATTCTTGCATCTGAATCACCCACTTGGCGTCAACTACTTTCATATTCTCTTGCAAATTCGGCTCTTACCAATCTAGTATGAGCCAATGCGGCTCTTCTCCACATGTATTGGCGTGGGCCATCTGGCTGTACCCAGCAGCTGCGACGGAAGAGCTAGCCCGGTAGCTACCTCTCCAACTCTTTGGAGAGTCTAAGCGGGACCATGCACCTGGGGACAGTTTCCCCTTTTCGGCGAAATACTCCCGCGGCGACACTCTAAAAAACACATGGTCCCCAACCTGAAACTCCTAAGAGTTCTCTATGGTCGGCATGATTTTGCACCTTTCTGCATTAACGCTTAAAGACATATCACAAGGATCACCACTAATCTTCTCACGTGTTTTATTTTAACTCTGGATTGTCGAGTGGCGCTGCAGTTCGATTCAGCACATAAGGCGATCTCGCTGGCCTTTGCGCCAGAGGCTTCCATGCGGAACACCGTCTAATATCTAGGCATTATTATCATAAATAAGTGAGAACCGATGTTACCATCCAGCCTGAGTCTAACGCGCATATACCAGCGCTGTATTATGAGATCTGATCACTTTGCCCCGGTTGCCGGAAATCCTTCAGAAGTTGAGAATGTTATTATGTCCAGATTCAGTTCCACGAGGCTTTCTACAAAGACCTTCTCCATGTCGAGGAGCGTGACATGGGGTCCTATCTATTTGTGGAAATTTTTGCGTGAAACCTCACAATCTCCTACTCACAGTACAAACTTGTAGTAAGAATGGTGGTGATTCTTATTGCTAGAAATGTGCTAATTTAGTCAACGGTCAACAATACTAAACACAAATTCAACTATAAGTTTGGTCCGGAAGAACAGATCCAGGAGTCATCGTCACATGATCCCAGCATTTCCATTATGTGATGAGTGTGCTGTAACAACCACTGTGTGGTCTACGGGTGTAAGCCATATTGGCAGTCAAAAACGCCGAAGCGAAACTCGCTACGATCTCTGTTGCATTCGACACCTGCCGCGGGAACGGCTCGCCCGAGTGTGTTTAACTTTATTCATTCACCATGGTGTGCAGTGAGCGAAGAAGAGTGATGAGCTTCCCTCATCACCTCCTCTCAGCTGGTATCATCAGACACACGAGCAATGTTGAGTGGTTCCTCCGTTTGGCGGTAACCACCGTAGTTGCATCACCTGCTAACATGGTGGCGCCTCGAGCTTCTTGTATCACTCCTCTCGAGGCCTCGATGACTCTTGAAGTAAAGCGTTGGGTGAGCTAACAGCATGTAAAACAGTGCCTGGAAACAATCCATATTCAGAGCGGCTCTTGGATTGGAACTGTTGCGGTGTAATCGTATCTTCCCGCTCTTAGCCATCAAACCCAGGTTAATATGATTTTCGAGGCATCGGCGACCACATTTGCTTTACGGATGGTATTGCAGAAGAAAATTCAAAGTCTTTCAGTGATAGCCATCACCTTCTGCAGCGGCATTCAAATCTCTCTTACAAAAAGTAAATATATTCTTCAAACTCTTGTGAATTGGAAGACACTTCAGCTTTCCCATACAAGTAGTGCGCCATAACCGGGGCAAACACTCTCTTTGTAACAAACTAAATCATGCGTGGGGTAAGCTCTCTTCATGTTTCTTAAATTGCCTACAGAGCATAAAATAACCAATCCTCACCTGCATAAGTACACCTTGGTTGAACATACAGTGGGGTGATAGGAATCAACGGAAATTTGTATCCTATGTTCCTCCTACTACGTGAAATTAAAGCTCACTCTTGGAAGTGCTCAGGTCTAGGAATTCGAACACGGGGATAGGTTTTCTCCACGAGATGGGTTAACGTCATCTTTGAAAAGTGGTGGGAGACTTTTGTTTGGATTACTTTTTGGTTTGGTTAAAAACGGGGAGAGGTGGTTGTTCCCTTGGATGAAATGGCTTAAATTAAGGTGTGAAGGCTAGACCTTGAGCTGAGTCAGCTAGCTTGATAAAGAGAGTTTATTGAGGTGTCCTCGGGTTCCTCGCATTAGGGCAAATAACATATAGTCGAAGCCAGGCCGGATCTTGTTTAGCTATAAAACTAACCCTAAAAACATATATTTCAGTCAAAACAGTAGGTACTCAATGTTCCATTCAGTTGAGCCTAAACTTTTAGCCCTCATTTCAGCTGGTTAAGTGATAACCACCTCAAAGAATGTCGGTGCATCTAGCACTGGTACTGCTGAGACCTCCAGCTGTGTAGTATTATTAAAAGGAAAGACATTAAAAATCATTAAACCCTAGTTTGGAAAGTATGGAACCATAAATACAGTACTATCTGCATTTAGAAAACGCGGGGGACTGGCGCCTGCGACAGCCTAGAGCTACCAGAGCGCAGCCTCATCTCAGTTTTGGGGCTTGTGACCTCCATGGGTTATTAAATCATAAGTGTGTTTAGTGAGTTAGGAAAATGAGAAAGAAGAGAGAGAGGCAAAATATAACCTAAAAACTAAAAGTGTGGAAGCTTTGTAGAATGACTTACAGTTGCAAAGGTTGTGGGGGGCTTATATGGCCAACCCAATGTAAAAGTGATAAAAGTGCTGAATCATGGGATTACAATAGGAGTTAGAAATGGTAATTGTGAAAGCATTCAGTTGAGTTTGGAATCAAAAACAATAAGACACAGGCTGTGATCACATTGCAAAATGTCTTGGGTTGCTTCAGCATGTGAAATAACAGAAGATAATGAGCGATCCAGTTGCTAGCTATGAGCGATACTGCTTAAGCTAAGCTAGCGAGGAATTTAAGCTAACTTAATGCAGAAAGTATATATCATTGAAAGTGCACTTTCAGGATTATGAATTTTCCCTGTGGTTACATTTTACCAATCCTTGAAAAATTTGCAATGCATGTGAGTATTTTTGGACTACCTACGCTGCTCTGTTTGCTCTGCATCCTCTTTTCATCAATTCCACTTCACATATCTTCATTCTTGGTTGAGGAAATCACTGTGAATCCTCATCAAATTGACCTTCATTTCAAGGCCATGGAAACTTAGAAATTGTAGATGAGGCTCATGAGCTTTGCAAAGTGCAAAAGCAAATCTCAAAAATGGGAATGGAGTTAATTTATTGACTGCATAATGCCAATTTGTTCAATTCATATGATTCTTAGTGTGCAAAAGCACTTTCAAAACCTATCTTGAAGGATTGAAATAGCAACAGGCCTTGATCACTGACCCGGCCAGACTACAGTCCCTTAAGTGCAATAATCGGTATGCGTCTTTGTGCTTTTCTGAAAAAGTGCATAGTGTTCAAAACTTGGTGTGTATGCAGTAAACCTTACCTTTAGTATGAACAATTTAGACCACCCGAACGAAGGTAGTCATGAGGAGAACAAAATTCCCGTATTAAACGAAGTTTTGAGGCGGTAATAGGTTCATGAAAGTCAGCGCTGAACTCACCAAAGAAATGCAATTGTTCTCGAGCAGCAAACCACAGGCGATGAGTTGGAAAGCTGTTCCGCCCCAACCTAGCTCATATGACCTTGCTTGTTGCGTGACCGGTAGATCGATTACTCCTGGCTACTCGCGACTACATTGCGGGGTGCGTCTTGCTCGACTAACGTCGCGCTGCGGCGGTCCGGCCACAGATGGCTCTGGCCACGGAGGTGGGTTGGGGCATCAGCGAGGATCGTGACTAAACCTGCGGGCTTCACGGACTCGAGGCCAACCGAGAGTGCCTTTCTGACTTCCTTCTGAAACTCACCGTCCACCCAGTGGCTGGCGAACACTAAATCAGTGACCACGACCCGGTCGTTAAGTTTGAAGACATCGGCACAAAAGGATTCGCCATATACCCTTGGGACTCGTGTTGGGTTTTGAGGCAGTGATCGCGACACTGTTCTCACTTATTCTTTTCTTATTTTTGCCTTTTTCTTTTTGTTTGGAAAGGCTGTTGGCCTTCAAATGAGTAACATGAGCCTATTATAGATTAGATCCAAGCGAACAAGGCCGACTTTAGAGTGAAAAGAGGTATATAGCTTCAACCTATTTGTTTGTCGCATTGAGTGTGTGGAATTGCTGAGGATCGTTCAGTTAGGCAATGCTGAGACTAATTGGTAAAAATAAATCATTCACGTGATTGTTTTAACATTAAGATGGCATGCAGGCTTGGAATTTTTTGACTCGAAGTGAGTGTGGAGGCCACAAATCAAAGACTGAAATGGTTTGAAGAATTCATGAAGCGCGAATATTGCTATGGCTTTTGTTATAACTAAGTGTGTGCATTGGCCCAAAATGGCCTGCCTCGTAACAAAGAAAGTGTCAGCTCACTTTACTATCGATCCCATGCATGTATCTGCCACAATCCCCTATACAAAATAAGTAGTCGAGTTGATAAAGCTAAAAAAGCAGGTGCAAGGCAGCATTTGAAGAGACCTCATCAGCTCCTTTTATCTGAGTCAGAGAGCCTTAAACAGTGCCGTAGGGATGGAAAGAGGTTGAGAAATCATGACCACCTCAACTCAGTGGTGGTGGATATCTTTGTGGTGGATCACAGCCGGGAAACAGCTGGCGCGGTGAGGGCATGTCCCCGAGAGGCTGGCTGCGTGGACCCGGTCTCGAAGTGTAGGCCCGGTCGGGAGGCCCAGAGGTGAGCCATGATCAGAAGAAGCATGCATATTTGTGCTCTATAGTGTGGCTCGGCAGATAGCCATTGAGGTCTGTGTAGTGCATAAACAGAGACGACGTCCGTAAAAGTGAGAAGCCTCCTGTTGACATGAACATGCTCGGTGACCTCACTGCGTGTATGGAAGGGTCGAGAGCGTGTCGATGGGAATTTGGGTAGGAAAGGAGGTGGAGGAAGAGATGAAGGAGATAGATGCGTCTTGGGCTCCTCTCCACCTCTACCTCAAACCTCGAGTGAGAGATCCTCTCACATAGGGGGTCCTGTACCTCATGGTACCTCTTCACCCGAGTCTGTGACTGGAGGAGAAAAGAGATCGGTCAAGAGGATCGCTCCACTGGGTAGGACACGGCATTGATCCTCTCTGTGTGGGGCTCCTCGAGAATCCCGGTCTCGGACTGGCTGGCAATCGCGACATCAAGCAGTAGTGGAAATCCCTCGGCTCGAGCAGGCCTTTCGATTGGACCTTATCCTAAAGTGTGGGGCCGGTCATGACAAGCTCGGAGGGACAAGTGAGTCCCTGAGATCAGAGTCTGAGAGCCTCGAGTATGGCTCCCCTGTGGCCCAGGCCGATAATCTTGCAAAGAGACAAAGGGTGGTCTGGGCGGGTGGTCTCTGGCCGGCATGCGGGGGTCAGGTTTGCACTCTAACGGAAGTACGGGACTGTTGGTGTCCGGCGACGACGAGGGACAATGGGACCATCCTCCCTCTATGGTGGCTGTGGCCTTTCTGAATCATCTCCGGAATTGGCCAACTCTGCTGACGGGTGATGGGCTTAAAAGTCATCATTGCTAGTGAATTTTTAATTGGATTTTATTTGTAAAAGGAATAGTGTAAGATCTGCGGAGATGGCATGAAGAAACTCACAGTTGTTATTTCGCGGGAAGTATAAAGAAAAGAAGAAAATCATTAGCGATAATCTGCGAGAAAAATAGTGTTTGAAGTAAATGCCCCGGTTAACTAATCTTACTTGATTTTGAGGTTTTTTACGATCGATGATGAGTCGACATCGAGTGAAGGAAGTCGATGGTGCGGCGGGGATCACACGAATGCTCCGAGGTAGCGACATGAGACTTGCTCATGTGATAGTGGCGAAAAATTGACATTGTCGCGACATGAGATTGATAATAGTGACATGGGAACCTGATTAAGAAAGTTGCGTTGTCGTAAGTGAAGTAGCGACAAGAAGTTGATGTCGACATCGAGAGCCGCAGTTAAGGGGCTGCAAGGCGAAGGCGTGTGAGCATGGGATCGGTCGCGACATCGGGGACCCGATTGAATCTGCAAAGGCGTGACTAGATCTTCGCGGCGTGGGGTCTGTGCGACACAGCGACCCCGAGTTGAAAGCTCGACCTTAAGTTGAAGTCGCGACAAGAGATGACTATCATCGCATCAAATTATCGGATAAAGGCGAAGGAAATGGCTTCTTTATCGACTTGAGGGCGGGGAGGTACGACATCGAGAAAGGTTAGGTTAATTTGAATTTCAGTTAGTTAAGTGTCTGCGACAGAGGATGATCGAAACGCAAAAAGCCGTCAGTGGTAGAGAGACGCCATAGGCGTGTGGGCGACTGTGAGATCGAGAATCACGACACAAGACTTTTCGGTGAGAAGGGTTGAAGCTTCTTAGTGATGTAGCGACAAGATATCCGATACGCGACAATAAAGACGGCAGATCAAAGCTGCGAATCCATGAAGAGATGCGCGGCAAAGATAAATAGCCGTGACATCGGGAACCATCAAGTGAAACTCAAGGAGCATAAGGCGATGTAAGGCAAAGAGATCGATAATCGCGACAACATGGCGACCGAGTTCAAAGCCCTACGGTTCCATAAGATGATGTGGCGACAAGAGATTGATGTCGCGCGACATGCGAGGAACAATTGAAACCTGCGAGCGTGAGAAGATTAATGGCGACAAGATATTGATATTAGTGACATCGGGGAGAAGAGCTGGTGAAACCTGCAAAGGCGTGAAGATGTCGCGACAAGATATTGATATGCGACGTCATGAAATGACCAATTCAAGGCTACATAGGCGTAAGTTGATGTCGGCGCGTGAGATGATATGACACATAGATGATGTCGCGACAGGGAAAATGCAGTCGTGACTTGAAGGTAGTTTGGGCCAACTTCACTTGGAAATCCAAAAAATAAGACATTGCAGTTCAGGGCTAGCTGAGAGATTACCTGTAAATCTTGCGACTACCGACTCATTAAGTAGCTTGGCGGCGACCGCAGTGAAGTGCGGGTAATTTGAGCTCATTTTCTTTTATTTTTCTTTTAGTTTTCTTTTCTTTTATTTTTTCTTCGTGATTGGTGATTCTACGGATTATATTAAGATCTTTAGGTTTTACGATTTTTCGTTTTCTTTTAAGGTGGATGTAATCGTTTTTGCGATGGGCGAGAATCACGGGGAATTCATTTTTTCAGAATTCTGCACAGGTGTTTGAAGTTCGAACTTGATTTCACAGTTTCGAATCCTTCGGTTTCATAATGCGATTATTTCTATGATCGGAGAATCTTTGTGGTGTGTGGTCGATGGTGAGGAACGAGCTTCAGTAAGTATATTGCTTTAGCTGGCGAAATTATCTTTCCTGTAGTAGTTTCCAGCAAATTGTGAATTTCAGTTATGAATTTACTTTCAGTTTTGGGTTAAATTATCTTGATCTGAATATCAGTTTCTTATACCCGTTAAGAATTGTTTCATTGCTCTGATTTCAAGGAGGTCCTCTGAGTGACACAGAGATGACAATCCTGGGAGTTATGAATAAATCTTTGAAGGTATATTAACCTGCTATTTGAGATCTAATGAGCTTTGTGAGTTTACTTGATAAATCCTCTTCTCACTTGAAATCAAGAATGAGTTGAATGAGTTATCGGTTTGAACATGACTCTCTAATTGAATTGTAAATCAATCCGTGTTAGGCGAGATCTAATCAAGGAGAGGGGTGATCTATTCTAATTTGAGGAAGAGTAACTGAAGTTAATATATCCTTGCTTGACCAATAACTTGGGAGCTAAGGTTTACAGATAAGTAAAGTAGGTGTAGTATTCTGAAAAGAAAAATACCCAGTTTGGGAAGTCCCTTTAAAAAGCGGATTATCTAATTCCACGTATTAAGAGAGAGCGGGATAAAGTTGAATAATGATGTGGAGTTTGGAGAAATTCAGGTTTGTACTACTAAAGCACTTGGACCAGAGATTCTATAAAAATAAAAATACACAATTAAAATTAACAGTGTTAACAACGAGGGTGATGCTTCACAGTTGCATTGACGAATGTGTTCTCTAAGCATTGACTATTCAAGTTCCATTTACTTCCTTATCTATTCTTTATTCATTATTATTCAGAATTCAGTTTATTTGAATGTTCATTTTTTTTGCATATAATAGTATACCTTACAATTTATTAGCTGAAATACTAAATCATGTTATCGTTCAAATAGTATGGAGTTTGAGTAGTCGGGGTAGTTGATTTTGAATTCTTGAGATCCCTGTGGGATCGATATCTGGACTTATGTCCATTTTATTACTTGTCGACCTCTGCAATTGCAGGATATCATGCCAAACTAAAATTTGAAAATAAATTACTCAGGGTGTATTTGGTTTATATTGTTTTAAGACAACCAAGTTTCATGATATATTTGCTGAGGATTAATTAATAGTCCTTTGGTAATAATGTCATGAACTCACATGTAGTTTGGCATAGATAAATATAGTCAACAAGTTTTATGGCGTCGTTGCCGGGGATCGAAGGAATTCAGTAAATCAATATTCAGATGAAAGAAGGAAATGCTAGTTTGGACATTTTTAAGGGAAAAGAACAAAAATAGCTATTCAAGCAGTGGATATTTTGGCCACTAATCTTTTACAAACCAGATTGAAAATAATTGTTGACCAAACTAATCCTATTAATGTAAGTGTGTTTTGATTTCAGGGACAAAATTTAAATGCATAGGAAGCAGGCAAGTCTAATTCCAGTGAAACCTGAGAGGCAGAGGACATGACTTGAAAAGATAAAGAAGGCGGGAAAGAACTCAACCATGGCCCGGATGATGAAGGTAGGACCGGGATGAGGTACATATAGAAGAAGCTAGAAGACCTCCAATCGATACAATGGAGGACTTACGGAGATGATATCACAGGGATGAATACTGTATTCAGGACGACTGCGAGTTAGCGCTAATAATTTTGAGCCCCGAAGCCGTGCGTTCTGATGGTCAATGGCATAGTTCTTTGGCCATCCCGAGAACCCGAAGCGAGCACACGGGAAGATTTCTCGGGTTATTATCTGTTGAAGTTGAATAGGGTGAGACAGTCATCCAAGTTGCATCTATTCCCATTCTCTAAGAATCACAGGCTACATGGTATGAATCATTACCGTACAGTTACGGTGATACTTAGGAGGAGTTGGTTGAGACTACTTAGGTAGATTCTTTCCTCCGGCCACAACCACGGAAAGGAGGGGAAATCATTGTGTTCCAATGAGGGGGAAAGATGAAAGCGTATGTAGCTTAGGAAAGATTCAAGCGGTTCTTTACGAGAAGATGTCGATGCATGGGATAGATCCTAAAGACCGAGGATGGACATTGTATATCATGCCTTGAATGATATATCAAAAGGGGATCATTGATGCTTCATGTTGTCCAGGCATTCAAGCTGAAAAAAGTCTTTGAAGAGGCAAAGCGTCGAAGACGGCAAAATGTAACATGAAAACTCCTTCTGAGCTCAAGGAGAGCAAGCGAGAGGAAAGGGGATCGTGGAGGCTGGCAGATGACAGCTGACCATGGAGGCGAGTTGGATGCCATTATGCACAGGTTAGACAAGCAAGAAAGAAAGACGCACACAGCTCATGAAATAGGAGCTATTGAAAGAGAATTATTGAAAGGGAGTGCTGAGAAGGGTATAAGAATTTCAAATTCATGATCTTTGAAGGGTTAATTATGCGGGTGAGCCTTGAAACTACCATTTTAAACCCTGATGCTAACCTTCCATTATTATCACTGACAGCGAGGAACCATGAAGATTTCTCTTATGGGTGGAGGGCTTCACAAGGCCCAAGGCATGGGCGGGAACCCTCCGCGGGGTTATCACTTGACCACCAAGGTTCCGGCGACAACAAGGAAATGAGCCTGAAAGCGAATATCGAAATTCGGAGGAGGGCCCGAATCTTTTGAGAGCAGAATCTTTGCGGTTTATGGGGGGTAATAAAAAGCTATTGAACCTCCATGAACAAAAGTTTGGAGAATTGTAAGCAGCTGCTACCAATTCTCAAATTTTTTCAGAACACTACCAATGCATCCCTGAAGAACACGGAGACCTGGTAGAGACGCGTTTAACCTGCAAAAGCAGGAGGAAAGATGCGCTGAGTGACCGCAAAAACCGAAATTTGCATGGGCTGTGCGGCTTAGGAGTGGGAAGGAGTTAGAAGAGATGAAAGAAAGATGGCAGTAAACAAAGTAGCAAGACGAGAAAGGGGAAGGGTGCTTTGGAGAATGACAAAGAAGGGAGTAGAAAAGAGAAGAACATCAGGATCGGCTTTGCGTTCCCATTTCCACGAGGCTGAGAAGTCAAGATGGAGGAGCCGGTTGCAAGGTTCTTGAAAACTTTCCGGAAAATTTGGAGATCGGTATGCCTTTCAGCGAAGTGGTGACTCGGATGCCACTTTATGCAAAGGAATTTCTGAGAAGGACATGCGAGCAAGAAAGAAAAATAGTAGAAGAGGAATAGTGAATCTCACGCCACTTGCCGGTCACGATGTCGAGAAAGAACTACCCGGTAAAGATGAAGGACCCAGGAAGTTTCAAAATTCCTTGTATTGTTGGAGGAATGGAATTCCAGGAAGCTCTCTTTGACTCAGGAGCTAGTATCAATCTGATGCCTCTTTCTGTTGCCAAGAAATTAAGTTTGGGGGCTTGCTCACCCCTGGCTGTTACTCTTGAATGCGAGACGGATCGATGGTAAAACTGAAGGGGTCATTGAAGATGTGTTGGTCCAGCTGGTAGGAAGTTTGTTTTCCCTGTAGACTTCATCATTCTGGACATGGAAGAAGATTTACAAGTATACCCTTTACTATTAGGGAGAGGGCCATTCTACAACTCTTTGGGCTATATTTGATTGACATGAGAGTTCTTATCTTGAGGGTTGGAGAAGAAACATTTGTTTTAACTTGATCAAAAGTATGCAAAATATGAGCGGGGACGGAAGGTTGCAATGTAGCTGATTTTGTCTCTTTGCCGACCACGATGTTAACAATGATTGTAATACTCCGATTTTTATCAATGAAAAGAGATGAATTCCCGATTATCTTGAAGATATCTGTCAGATTTTCCATCTGACCGAGTTTTCATTCTATAGAAACTGTGTTGAGCCTGAAGCAAAGCCGAGAAAGATAATGGGAAAATAGTGAAGAGGAAATTCATCCAAGAGACCCGATGCGAGAAGGGCTAGTTTTGAAAGAGTTGCCATGTCATTTTAAGGTATGCCTACTTAGAAT
>JAEQBH010005210.1:0-143758 GCA_016808115.1 Tetrastigma voinierianum
TGTATCAAGATTTGAAAATGTCATTACGGTGATCCCAGGAATGAAAAGGGATGTATCGAGTTTAGCAAACGAGTGTTTGGTTTGCCCGAAAGAAGTAAAGGTGTAGCAGTGGTCCTTTGGGATTATTGTAGCCTATCGGAATCTGGGAGTGGAAATGGGGCCAGAATTACCATGGATTTTGTAGTTGGGTTACCATTGACGGGAGAAAGCATGACTGGAGTTTAGATTCGTAGTGGGCCGTTGACCAAGTCATTTCGATTCCTACGATAAGAACATTATTCACTTAATGGTTAGCAAAGTGTATATCGAGAAATAGTTCGGTTGCATAGGAATCAGTATGATATTTGGAGCGAGATCCAGGGTTTACTTCGAGATTTTGGGGAAAATTGCGAAGGCTTTGCGCGCTCGGCGAACCGACCACGGCGTTCCACCCATAGACAGATGGACAATCAGAAAGAGTGATTCAGATTCTGGAAGATATGTTAAGGAGTTATGTGATCGACTATGAGGGTAGTTAGGATAGACACATTCCTTTAGTTGAATTTGTGTACAACAACAGTTTCCAATCAAGTATTAGAATGGCGCCTTACGAGGCTTTATATGGAAGAAGACAAATACGAGTGCAGATTTGTATTGGGCGAATTGAGCGAAAGAAGTTATTGGGCTTGATCTGGGCGAAGAAAAGTGAAAATGATTAAAGAAATATTGAAGGTGGCCACCAATAGACAAAAATCATATGCCAATATGAAAAGAAGAGATATTCGATATGAGATCGGCAAAAAAGTGTTTTTGAAAGTATCGCCTTGGAAAAAGGTGATGAGATTTGGGAAAAATGGTAAGTTGAGCCCTAGATTTATTGGCCCCTATGAAGTGATTGAAAAAGTGGGTCTAATGGCATACAGATTGGCATTACCTCCGAACTTGGAAAAGATCCATAATGTTTTCCATGTCTCAATGCTAAGGAGGTATGGATCAGACCCGTCACATGTAGTCTCTTCAGAGACAATTGAGCTAAGACCAGATTTGATCTATGAGGAAGAGCCAGTGGAGATCTTGGCTCGAAGTGAAAATTGCGAAGCAAGAGAAGATTACGTGTCAAAGTCTTGTGGAGAAACCCTGAGACCAAAGCCACTTGGGAAAGTGAAGAAAGCGATCGCGACAGCCGTGTCTGCATGGCTGTTTATTCAAAGTAGATTTAGGAATGAGAATTTTCTTAAGTCGGGGAGAGTTATGTAGCATGCAAAATACCACTAGGGTACATGAATTTTATTATATATTAGGGTATAAATTGAGCCAACAGGTATTTCAGGGAGTGTTAAATGAATGTTGATTAAATTATTTATATGGCTACAAAATCCAAATGCAAATATTAAATGTTAAAATAAGAAATTAATTGAACGAAATAAACCACAGTGAAAAGAGGCGAAAAAATAATTGGAAATTATGAAATAAGGACTGGGGTCATAAGTTAGAAAGAAGAAATATCTAAGTGTGATTGTAGAATTTAAATGCAAATAGAGACAAATAGTGGGCAAGCTAGCAATTAGGATAACTTAAACCCAAAAATGGATTTTTAAAGAAGGCCAAACAAGGCCTTATGTGACATGGGATATTTAAGACCAAAAGTGGTATTGGAAGCTCATTTTGAGCAAAATGGTTTGAGAGAGAGAGGAAGGGAGAGCTAGGGCTTGCAAAGTGAGGAGGTTGTGATTCTTACTCCATTAAATCAAGAGTTTAAGAGATCAAGTTGAAGGCAGCGTTGAAGATTGAAAGGAATTTAAGGTAGAAGCAAGCACTGCTTAGCCTCTTTGTGTTTGGGTTTAATAAAGCTTGAATGTGAAGTATAAAAGTGTTCTTGGATGGTTTTAGTTAAGTTTGAGATTAACTGCATTTTTTAAATTGGTTTGGATTGGTTTGGAGGAGTGTTTGTAAAGGGAAAATGTTGGGTTTTCAAGGGAAATCTTTATCGAAATTTTGTCAAGACCCACAATTCTTGTTTGGCTATAGATTAAGTTATAATCATCAGGCTAAAGTGATTCCAATTGGTAAAGAATCATAAGAGATAGTTATAAAAATTTATAGATGGTACTAGAAGAAAATTGTAGCTCTAAGGCTCCCAAATACGGGCTTAAAGGTGAGGTCGGGTAGCTCAAAGGTTATGTTCTGTTTTGGGTATTGTTATAGTGTTTTGGCCATAAGTTGAGTTTCACTCATCTAAATTGAGTGATTCAAAATTTTGGGTAAAATATACTTATAGGGGAATAATTTACTTGAAGGAAGTGTATGCAAATTATAACCCCAAAGTCTTTTAGAAATTTGTCAAAGTAGATATGTGTAAACGATGCGATTCTACTTTGCAAATTGGAGTAGTTTGATATAAAATGCAATAACTTGAGTTTTGGTGATCCAAATTAGATGATTCCAGTTGTAGAAGAAACCTTATAACCATAGCTTCAAATGAGTAGAAGGAACTATTACTAATTTATGGAGTTAAGACCCCTGAAATTGGGAATAACAGTAGGTAACCGAGTGAGCTGGGCATACTGACCAATTTGGCATTAAAGTGCCGTAACTTGAGTTTGGGTGGTCCAAATGAGATGATTCCAATTCCTACTAAAAATAGACTTATAAAAAGATAAAATTTTCTTGAAGGAAGCATGAGAAAATTATGGCTCATGTGTCCCCAGAAAATTTTCAAGTGAAGGGGTATCGGGTAGACATAAACCATGACCAAAAACTCCTAGAATAACCTACTAATATGTGATTGTCATTGTATTTGAATAGGGGCTAACTAGGAGAAAGCCCGCGTGAAGTCGGGATTCAAATATCGGAATCAAGCGGCGATTTTGGTTTGTTCTATCTTCTCATTCTCGTTTCAAGATTTGAACTATTTGTTCTAAATGCATAAAAAAGCATATTGAATTATTTTAATTGATTTGAAGAAATTGATTAGTAGGAAATGTTTGCAAATGAAAATTGCATGAGTATTGAAAATGAGCGGATTTATACAAATGTACATATTATGTATGTTTCTATAAAAAGATTTGACATAATTGAATGTTAACCGTTTAGTTACGTATGAAGGATAGATTGGTATACGATAGGTCGAAATAAGCGATCTGCGCAAATGATTGTATTGATGTGCTCCGATCAATAGCCCGAGCGGGACAGAGTATGGGTAGTGTTCACTAATTGATTTTTTTTTAATAAGCAATCCTTCGACCTAGCAGGACTCATACTTTAATTATAAAACAAAATGTTTTTTATACTGCCTGCGACCGTAAGGGCTTAAGTCATAGGTGATTTTGATATCCTATATACCGAAAACATAGATTAAATTTGTTAAGGGCATAATCGAATTGAATTGATTTGAGATTGTAGCAAAGTGGAATTAAAGCATGGTCACAGTGAAATGAAAAGAGTATTGTGAAATGCATGATTTGATTATCAATGACTTATTGCATATGGAAGTGTATATTTGGATTTGATGATGAATATAAATGATTGTATATGAAACAAGTATATATATTGTATTGTGTTAGTCATCAAAAGATCTGAAAAGTTTGTTTTTAGCAAGTAAAAATGCATGTTTAGATTTAAGCGAAACAAAATGGAATTATATATAGAACCACTAAGCATGAAAATGCTTAGCATGTAGTTTATCTATGCATCGTCTGGAGTTGAGCAGTAGCGAGATCGGAGCATCGAGTCATAAAGAAAGAATTGCAGAGTATATTCCGACATATGCATTCACCCCATATCTCTTTTTGAACATTGATAATTTGTAAAAACAATTTCAACTCTTAATATCTATTTTGTAAATCATTTGAAAAGGCTTGATGCGCCTTTATAGTAATTGTACTTTTGCATGAATGAAATGAAATGGGCTTACCCCTTTAAAAAGCGCTTCCGCATATTTGAAAGGATTTTATGCCAAGCCCCGAAGTGTGGCAGCTACAGCGTGTTTTGATAAATGATTTTGATAAGGTGATTGAGTGACATTAGAGCAACCGGACTTGGATTCGGACTTGCTTCAAGCAATTCGGAGCCGGGGAAAGGGGTCACTTTCTGATAGTGAGATATAAAATAAACAAAAGTAAGCAACCCTAATGATGTGTTATTGTATATGAATGTGTATGTAATAAAATAAAGTTATTACATACCTGTATCAGAGTAATACAACTGCTAATACCATGTCCACGATCAAAGCTGGCTTGACATAACTCGCGATATGTATGTGCTAGTATTGCACCACCCCAACTATAAGTCGTAGTATGTGTCAAATCTCGTAGTTGTGGGAGAAAGTACATATGAATATGCACTCCCTTCTTGTTCACAAACAAGAAGGATCCCATCAACTCTAAGATGAAACCACGCGCACTCCGCTCTAAAGTAACCTCATTTGCATCAGGTGCTGGGGTGGATAACTGGTCACATAACCACCGCATGGAGATAGCGGATCCTCTGAGAGCATCAACGGGTGGGTTGACACCGAGCAACTCCCCTCACAACTCCGCCACATCGAACACACATGTCAGTAGTAGCGGTCTTTGTCCCGAGGCGAGGATGATAGAAACATCTTATGCGTGATCGTCATCTCTCTCGAAACGAACTACGTGAAGCATTATCGTCTCGGACCACTATCTTTCTACGAGACAAGTGATAAGTGGCCAATCGATCATGATGTGGCCCAAGCGGTATATACCATAAAATCCCGCTCGGATCACGTTTGGACGAATGCGTAGATCCATCCTCCACATACTCGCAGAGAAACTGGCTTACGTAGAGGGTGGAGTACTTCTGAAACTATAAGTTCTGAAGAAACCAAATTTATAATTGATTATATATAAATTACATGTTTGTGGTAATAGTAATTGATAATTAATAAAATACATACACAGCTATGTATCTGCTAAGTCGCTGTGTTTGTCTTACTGATACGAGGCAGGATGGATCAGAAGGATACACATCATGAAATCTCTGGGCATGCATATACATAACGGATAACCACGAAGCCAATATAATTATTAACAAAACACATTGGAAAAATAGTATCATAGTCATTAATGCAAATACTAATTACAATGGCAATGAATTAAAATACACACGTACTAGAATTATGTCTCATTTACTTAAATAAGGTACACAAGTCTTTTATAATCCAAGAAATACAAATTCGTACATAAGTCTTATACAAAGCAACTACAAATCCTCGAGGCAATTGCCTCAAAAAAAAATTGAGTTACTTCACATCTATCACTGAACTTGATTTCTATTCTTACAAAGCGCGATTGTGACGAGTTGTTTTGCGTGACCCACGTGTGATAGTAGTTTTCCCCTCCACTAGCGTCCGTTTCATTATCTGTGGGTTGATTTGGGACGTCCTTGCCTATACGTTTCCATTTGACTGGGAGGTACAATCGTGGACCATTATAAAGGCTACTCATCTTCATTCAGATATGGGATGGAAACAAGCTTTGCCGTGTATCATAGTGCGACTCGTAGTATAGTAGCCTTGAGCGAATGGCGAAAATCAACACATCGATCTTTGACATCTTTGCTATGATATGGCTACATGGAAATCCATATATCACCGTCTTTCCAAATGTGCATTTCTCGTCATGTAAGTTGAGTCACTGCGTTCGACCACTCTTTGACTTGACATGAAATTTCCCTTGTATGTGATTGTAAAGAACAATTTCCATCGATCCAACCTTAACCACATGAGCTTGAATCTGAGCATCAACATATGGAGTGAACATCTCATTAAATTCCAATCTATTAGCACCTTGTTCCCTTCTTACTGACCAGTAGCGGTAAAGAGCGAAAAATGTCAGTGAACTAATGCGCGATTAAATGGTAGAGTTACGAGCTTCTTTAAGAACAACGTTAAATACCTCGACATGTTGGTTATTATCAGTATCTTCGACCAGAATTGCACATAGCGAAAAGGGATAAGCTCTAACCATTGTTGTGCTTTAGAATTAATTCTCCTAATTGTAGCCAGACGCTTATTGAATTTGCGTTGTGTACTATTCTAAAACACTCTTGCATGCAAATTCTTGAGAGTTTATCTTTGAAGCGGGTCATAAAATTGCTTGAAAGATGACGCATGCAAATCTGTTATAGGCAAGATAGTGCGTTGACGAGATGAGGATCGCTCATGCGCCGCATAATACTGGATATCTGTCCGTATAACCTGAGCCGGATCATTTGAGTTACTACATTTATGATATGCAGAACCATCCTGACTATCAATATTATACGCCTTTTGTAATAGCAAATGTCAATGGAAACAAATGATTATTTATATCACCATAGCAATCTTAACATGTGCTTTATACTTCTCATCTGAATGTACCATCAAAACTCGGTATGGGACTGACAATGTTGAACCCTTCAATAGATGGCTTGAATGACTAGAACACGCTTTGGAATATCTCAGTGTTTGGCATATTACTATCAAATGTTTTCCAAATTACAACACATCCAGGATTTGCTTGCTCTAAGGCCAAAAACAAACGTGGCAGCTTTGTATACAACTGAGAAAAATCACCAAATAAGTGTCTAAGTGCTTTATGTTTTCCATCCAATGCCTTTTTGTATGATATTTCATATCCCCATTTCTCCATTGCACTTACTTTAATAGCGGTAGACGATGTGAATTGTGCCTTGGTATTGCTTTATATGAGTATGACGAGTTTAGTCGATTATGATGGTCCGGTTCAAAAGCGAGTTGACACAAGTATACGTACTTATATTTGTTGATAACAAATAAGCAGAAGAGTATCTTCCTAACCATGGCAAGAAACTGGGCGGGCGTTCTTTGGCCTTGCCACGTCTTAAATGATGTTGATGCAACAACGACAAACTCTTTGGTGTGCTTTAGTGAGTAAATCTTGCAACCTCTTGCAAATCGATTTAGAATTAAAAACTTAGCCAACTACAAATTCTCGCTCAAATAGCGGTAGTATGTTTGCACCTGTGAGTCCAAACCACTTGAAATAACGTACCTAAGTTTTCCAGCATGTTAGGTGAGGGTGTTGGTGGTAAGTGATAATGAACAGGGGATGACTCATCTGGTTCCTCAACATCTGGGTTATTCGATACATCATAATATGTTGCATGCATAGAGACATATATCCCTCCCTCATTCTCCAAAACTTAGTTGAAAGTTTGGAAGGATGATACATGTCCATCAACTTGAACATCTAAGTCTCCATTAGATTCATCATCAACATCTTCATCAGATTCATCACTAGCTTCTTCATGCGTGTCTTCATCATCTCCATATACTCCAGTGTCCAATACTGGACCGCTACTAGGCCTATAACCATAGTCAAATTCTGTAACATTATAATTTTCGTGAACCGATAAATCTATATGGCCACCCACAGATTGATTCACTTGTTGCTTGAGTCGAACGACCTCAATATACAATTCAATTTCCTTAATGTCAATTGTGTTTAACCGTATTCAGCGTTAGTGTGTCTTGTCGTCAATATTGGAAAAGGTTGGAACCTATTTCCACTTTTAGGGGATCTTTTCTGATTGAGAATTTGATTTAAACATTTGTTTGTCAATGATTGTCCTTAAACTATATCATATCTTGGTGTTCAAACGTGCATTCAGCAAATTTTATCCCAAAAAGCCGCAAATATGACTTTGTTACATATTTGACATATGTTTAGTGTAATATATTTGAATTTAATAACATATTACAGGGAATAGAAAGCAACGTAATTGACACATACAAAATGGTCCCAAATAAATTAAATAATATGAGAGGTCATTATCCTCACCATTTAAACTACAGTCATGGATTCTACATTCAATCACCTTGTTTAGCCAATGAATAACCCAAAAATAGATTTTGGATATATGAAAGTTCACATGAGGTAATAATTAAGTAAAAACATATTTGGCACATGAGAACCTAAATGAACTTAATTCTATATTCCTTATTCATTTTTTTTTTTTTGGAGAAAAATGTAAAACATAAATATTACATAAAATATTTTCTTAAATTTTTAACATTTTATCAAACACCATTTTTTTTAAACTATTTTTTTAGGTTAAAATTGTTTCTAGCTCACAATCAAAAGTCGGTTTTTTTATTTGAATCAAAGCATTTTTATTTGGTCCCGACTCAACAAAAATGAACCAAAAGTGTTTTCCTTTGTTTTGGAAAACATAAACCAACCTAGCAATTATATCATATGGCAAGCTAAGTTCAATTATTAAAGCAATTCTTGTCATACTTAAATATTGGTAATTACAAAATATCAATCAAACCAATTTTTGAAAAAATTTACCACCATAATGCATAAAAGCGTAACGTTAAGCTACGAAATATGAAATTGTGCATGTTTAAAACCAGGATAATCAATACCCAACAATAAAATCAAGAAACACACCACATAAAGCCTTTAATTTATGCTCATTTTCTGCTCACATAAAACATTCTAATCAATATCCATAGGGGACAAAATTATAAACATTTTAAGGGCAACCCGAAATTAACAAAAAGCAGTGACCTAAAACATAGCAACAAACAGGACCTTATACCTCCATTATTATTCTAATCGCATTAAATCGTATATTATCAATAAAACATCTGTAGTAATGTATCTACAAATTAAAATGGGAACTAAACCCAAGAATTTATCGCTACATTATCAATAAAACACACCAACAAAACCATCAATCTAAGAAATTTTGAACAAATAAATTTTGACAAGCCCTAGTCCGTCGTCGGCGCGAGTGAAGAAGAGAACAAGTGAAGGGGGGGGTGGAAATGGAGAGGAAGAAGGCCAAATGCACATTTTAACCACATTAATGCCACTGTCATGGACAATGGCATTTGATGGTTTTAAAATTTTAATTGTCGTTGTCCATGATAGTGGCATTTACCATCTTCTAATCCTACATGACCTAAACTAATTTTATAATTTTTTTTTTTAAATATTTATTTGAGTGCAAAACTTCGAAATTACATGAGTTTTAAAAAGACTCCAAATTCCAATCGATGACTATTAGAAGTAAATCCAAGGCGTCTTAAAAAAAAAGGTAAATCTACCCTTCAGGATTAATGAATTTAAATGAGTTAAATGAAGTTCATTTTTTACTACAATGTTACATCTAAAGTGAATAGATGTCTAAGCAAAGAAAATCAGGTTCATTTTATTAGAATTTAAGTTGATTAATATTTGTAAGTACTCTCAGCATTAAATTAATGCACTTGGTTCCATAGTACATATCACTTCGATTTACGATAGATTAACGATCATGATTTGATTAATGTGATGAATCTAACACATTATTTAAATCATTTAAGCGTAAAGCGTCGTAATAACGATAAAAATCGCATTTCGTAGTAAGCCAGGAAATCACGTAATAAAGCGCAGATGACGGAAAAACACGAAAAAAAAAATTAAAAATCCAGATTTTTATAGAAGAATCATTTTATTAAGAAAAAAATAATAAAAAGAAATGTAGATAGGTGATTTTGACGAAGATTGTTTAATCGAAATCTGGCTTTGTGTTGAAATGTTGCGTATAAGATGGTGGCACAATATTATGATAAAAATCGAATTGTCGTTTGTGAGACGACCTGGCGCATGAGATGACGATAAAAGCAACGTAAATTAAAATTTTGAATTTTTGTAGAAGAGTCATTTATTGAGAAAAAAATTGAAAAATTGTAGATATGAATTCAGGCTAAAAATGATAAATAAATAAAAATCATTACTTATAAAAGAAGAGATAAAGGAAAAATCATTTATTTTAGTTGAAGAAATATTAAACAATAATGTTTACTACAGTGATGTGGTTAAATGTGATTGGTGGATTGGGTGGGTGGGTTGCTTGCTTGGGAAGTTTTGTAAAAGGATATTCCCTCTTTTATTAGCATTTCCAGTTGTCGTAAAAAGCAGCGACAGAAGCGCACATGACAACCCCCCATTTAATCCCTCTTTTCTTCTTTGCTAAGGTACCCAGTTTAATAGTATTTTTTTTATTCTCCCCCTCTCTTTTTAAATTTTTTAAATTTTTTAATGACACCCTTTTCCACCATTTTGTTTAGTTTCTGTAATTGGATTTTCAAACTAAAGCAAAATAAAAACTTTTAAAAGAAACATGTTGATATTTTAAAATTTCAATGAAATATTTTAAATGTTTTAATAAATACTAAAACATATCCTAATTAGTTCAAAGAATCTGGATTTTGTTATTCTCCTTATTTTTTTAAAACGAGAAAAATGGGAATCAAACAAATTTGTATGGGAATCAAATAAATTTATAGTGTTTTCATGTTTTCCAAAGCAAAAATTGTTCATCAACTCTTCATGTAAGAGCATTAAAGCGGTCAATTAGAAATTATAAATTATTTTCTTCTTTGGTATATCTCAAAATGAGGATGATTTTTTCTATAAACTTAATAAAGTTAAATTATGAGTATATAAATAAATATTTAATTAAACTATTAAATTATCAGTATACGTCAAAAAAATTCTTTAAACAAAAAAAATATATGTTATCAACCTGCGTCTCTCTATCAAACTAGTGTCTCTCTATCAAACCTAGTGTCGTTGTTGCCTTCAATAATTGCCTTTATTTAAGTTTTCAGATTTTCATTATGGTTGATTCACGGGATTGATTGGTGATTGAAAACGAATCAATAAAAGAGGTTTGATTAGATGCTTCAGTTTCTCCAAAGTAACTCAATAGAGATAAAGACTATGTAAGGTTTAAGTTTGCTTGGATGCGATCTGGTTGTTTTGGTTGATTTTATAGCAAGAAATAGTGATATTTAGTCATTCTTGTCCCAAATCAGCGCCGTTTACATTTTTCTCGTTTTTATCAATCAGTGGTCGTTACATGAATCTTTGTTTTGTTTGTTTTACTTCGTCTTTTCGTTATTGTTTTATTTTGACGTGTTGTTTGTGTTGAATTTCATCTTCTTGCGGTGAGGACTAGTGTTTTGGGCGATTTAAAACATATCTGATTAGACAGAGACATCAATTCTAATCAAAACCATCAATACTGTAAAACTACAGTATTATGAATTCTAGTCTAATAAATTTTGAATATTTAGGTTTATTATTAATTCGTTATGTTAGTCTTTGATAAGCTTGGATGTTATGTTATCCAAAAAAATGTTAATATAGTGATTTTTAGCTTACAAAAAACAAACATGAAACAACTAAACAAACTAAATGCTTAATATGGTTCGGTCTTTATTGGTATAAAGTTATATTTAACTTTAAAAAAAAAACAAAACAAACATTAGAAAAAAACAAAAATGTCAAGTTAATATTGAAGTATTTTTTTATAACTAAACACTTTGTTTGTTACAATACAGTAAATAGTATCCAATGGGATGCTTTATTAGGCATGTGGGTATTGAAGGTCAAAATTATAATAGGCCGTGGATTTAAACAACATTTAAAATGGTCATTGTTATGTAAAAGGAAGCGTGACTTCAAAAAAATTCTCCAAAAGAAAGGTTGTGTCTAACGCTTGGAGAGGAGTGACAGTTGCTACTCATCTTCTAAAAACGGGGCTAACAACTAGATTTTTTAATGGTAAGGACACACTGTTTTGGCTTGACAAATGGTTAGGGGACCTTCCCCTTTTAAATCATGCCCTCAAAACCCCCAGTCTGTTGGAATCATACCGGACCGTAAATGATTACTGGATGCCGAGAGTTAGATGGCGATGGAACTCTCTTCGAGGAATGCTCCCATCGGAGATGCTGAGAAAAATCTCGAACGTCATACTCCGGCAAGATGACGAGGTGAAGGATGACATATGCTGGGGGCTAACGAGTTCCGGTCGCTTCTCTATTTTCTTAGCTTATGAGTATCTGTTGAACCACCCCCCGCATGGTAAAGATGATATTTGGGTCTCAATTTGGAGACTTAATGTACCCCAGAAGATCCGCCAATTCTTGAGGCTTGTGTACCATGGCAAAATCTTAACGAATGTGGAGAGAGTGAGGCGAAGATTCACGAACTCACCTACTTGCCAGTGTTGCACTCATGCCCGAGAAGACCTCGATCACCTGTTCCGGAGCTACACAAAATCAACCCCTTGGACAAATGGGTGCGTTGGAACCTTTCATTGAAAGGTAGCCGACACTTTGTACATTGGAAAGAAACTTTTGCAATCTGTTTATGGTTGATGTGGAAATGGAGAAATAACGATGTCTTCAACGGAACTGAGGAAAGCTTAGCGAGGAAATTCCAACTGATACAACACTACACATCTGAGTTCCTAGCAGGTTTCTCCATGCAGGGGACCGTAGTTGCAAGGAGAAGGATGCAGGGGACAGTATGGGTAGGATGGACCACTCCCCCCAGGATGGCTGAAACTCAATGTGGATGGCAGTGTAGATGACAGCAGGGGACTTGCAGGAGCAGGAGGAGTCCTTCGTGATTCCATGGGCAACTGGGTGGGAGGTTTCTCTTCACGTTTGAGGCTTACTGCATGGGCTCAGAATGGCTTGGGACTTATGTGCTCGATAACTTTTAGTTGAAATTGATTACTTGGAAGTTTTTAATTGGGTGACAGGCAAAGAAGACGTGGATAGCTACCATGGGTATGTAGTGTTTGAATGTAGAAACTGGTGTGTAAGATACTAGAAGGTGATGCTCACTCGGATATTTAGATAAGGAAATACCGTTGCAGATGTCTTAGCCAAGCTAAGACTAAGATTGCACTATGGAGTCAAAATTAAAAGCGATGGAGCACTCCGTCGAAAGTCTGAGAGTTTGGAAAGTGATGCAGAAAGGGTCCTAGGCTGGAGATTAACACAATAATTTTGTTGTTTGGTTGGGGTGTCCCCCTCCCACCATAAAAAAAAAAAATGGTAGTTGTTATTTGGTTGAATATAAAAAATAAATTTGATTTAATTTAAGTAATTCATTGTTAATAAAGAATACAAGATGTTGAAGCACTCTGGCTTCATTTATATATTACATCAAAGTGCTCTTCCATAGGTCTATTTTTATATAGTATAAGTGTCATGTGTTTGAAATTTTAAGCGATTTGAAATTGAGTTTGAAAATTGAAATTTTGAAATTTTGGAAATTGATAATTTTTTAAATGAATTTGAAGTTTGAGAATTTTGAATTGGAATTTTGAAAATTGAATTTTTAAATTAAGAACTTGAATTTTATAAATTTGAGATTTGGAATTTAGAAATTTGAAATTAGAAATTGACATATTTGAATTTTTAAATTATGAAACTTTGAATTTTGGAATTGAGAAATTGTAAATTTGAAATTGTAAACTTTAAAATTTGAAATTGGAAATTATGAGACTTCGAATTTTTAGATTGTGACACTTAAATTTTTGAAATTGAGAATTTTGTAAATTGGAAAAAATGAAATTTAAAATTAAGGGAATTGAATTTTAGAGTTAAATTTTAATTTAGAAGATGAGAAGAATGTGGTTGAATTTTGAAATTTTGATATTTAAATTTTAAAAATAGGAATGAAAAATTTAGTAGTGAATTTTTGGAAGACTTAAATTTTAAGGTAAAATTGAAAAAAAAAAAATTTAGAAAATGAGAAATTGAATAAATTAAGGGTGGTGAAATTTTGTGGGACCAAATGCTGCAATCAAAATGTGTGGCAAAAACGGTCAAATGATTTAATGATTAGTCATGTAAGGGTGGATTTAGGCGCAATGGTTGAGAAATAAAGTAAGTGGGTTGTAATAAATTAGATACAAGTATGTTGGTATAAAACTAAATGGGTTGAAGCTGTTTGATGATTTTAAAGTATGTTGGCTGGAATTAATGGGTTGTGTCTAATATGTTGGGTTTAAGTAAGTTGAGTTTAAACTAATAAGTTTGGCCTAAAATAATAGGTTGGGTCTAATATGTTAGACCTAAGTGAGTTGGGCTTTAACTAATGGGTTTGGCTTAATTTGATGGACCTAAACTAATGAGTTGAGTCCCAATATGTTGGGGCCCCAAGTAAGTTGAGACTTCTTAATGAGTTGGACTAAGTATGTTGGAGCGTGGAAGTAATAAGAACAGGTGTAGATAAGTTATCATTGTTATAAAACCATAGTCTCAAATTAGTGATTAATATACATATCCAATTTAATAAATTCTAGCAATACAAATTTCATAATAATTAATAAGTCTCATTCAATATAAGTTCACGACTCCAAATTACTAATCAATATATGAACCAAATTTATAAATTACAATAACAAGGAAAATTTTCTAGCAATTAACAAACCCAATTTAAATATTTAATAATTAACCCTAATTCAAAATAAAATTATAACATTTAATCATACTAAATTAAATAAAAATTATGTCAATTAACAATTCCAAAAGTGATAACTTAGAGTAAATTCAAATATTACAAAATTTAATTTTTCATTATTCAAGACCAATTTCATATATTAAAGTCTAAATTACATCTAAAAAAACTTTTAATTTAATATTTCACAACCTAAAGTCCATGCAAATTTTTTTCAAGTTAACTATTAACAGACAAAAATATAATAATACATAAATAACACAAAATTAAACTAAATCTGATAAAGTAAGAGAGAAAATGCAAAGATTGGCGAATTACATAAGTTTTAAAGTAAATGACTGATTTTAAATATCAAGCATCTATGCATCTAAAATATTATAAAGAAAAATCAATCCATGATATCGTATGTAGATACATACTAAAAGAAACCTTTATAATGGGTGTTGACAAAATGAAAAGAAAAGAAAAAATTAAATTAAATTAAAAATTAAAAATAATAAAGGAGGTATGAGTCTTTTACCTTTGTGATGTTTGCTTTGATTTCTTTGAGTATGAGCAAAAAAATGAGAGGAAACTAGGATAGAAGAAAAACAAAGATGGAAGAAGGCCAGAAGAGATGAAGAAGAAGCCGGTTGGGAAGGGATCAAAGGGAGTGGGAGGGGGTTAGTTGGGTGGGGTATATCCATAGGGGATGGATGGAGAGAGAAATATGGAGTAAGGGAATTGAGGGATTTGAAAAAAATAAAATAAGTAAAATTGTAATAATAATAAAAATAATGTGTGATCAATTTTGAGTTCTGAATATATTGCATCTTGATGAGTTAAGTAGGTGTAACGAGAATGTGAGGCAGTGGAATTGATAAAAGTGTGAAAAGTGGTGAAATGAGATGAACTCTATCGAATAATAAATGGGACACAAGGTAATACCACGAAGAACATTAACTCTCTGAGCTCGAGAGCAAGCTAAAAGGAGTTACAAAAAACATAAAAAACAAACAACAAGGGAATGAAACAGCAGAGGCGATTAAAGTCATGACATAGACCAAGCTCTCTTTAAGAAGGTCATCCCAGAAAGATTGAAACCTATATCGAGAAACCTAAAACAAGTGAAAATCGATCGGCCAATGGGTGATAGAATGGTCGTATGCTGTTGTATGAGTAATTGACACCAGTCAGTGGACAAACTCATGAAATTTATGAGTGGAGAGTACGACAAGCGAAATAAAACCATGTGATCAAAGTTTGTAATGATAATGTGGCCAGATATTGGTAGTGATATGCATTAAAGACAAAATCTGAGGAATTCAGAGCCCATGGTGAAGGCATCGGATGTACGGCTGGCTTGAGAGCTTGTAAAGACGGCGCAAACACCTTTATTCAAGATGTAGAAGGTAAAGCGAGTCACAGATACCTTATATCACGAAGGCGAGTCTGAGCGATCTACTTCTTGGTCTTAGAAAATGTAATACAGATGAAGTCTAAACATCTAATCCATATGAAGGTAAAGTCTGAACTCCTGATATGTAGAATACGAAGTCTGAACGACTAAACTACGGTGCTAGCAAATGTGATGTAGATGAAGTCACGAACATCGCGATCTATATAGAGCCAAAGTCTAAGCGCTGATGTCACGAGAAGACGAAGTCTTAAAGTCACATTTGTTGTGCTAACCAAATGTGATGCGGATGAAATACGAACATCTAATCCATATGAAACGAAGTCTAAACGCACGATATGCAAGAAAGTACGAGCGGCTATTTGTGATGCTAGCACATGTGATGCAGATGAAGTTTGAACATATGATCCGTATGAAGGTGAAGTCTGAACGCTTAATATGTAGAAGATGAAGTTTGAACGTTTAACTGCGGTCATGTATATAGTGTGATCTGGATGAAGTCGAGCTTGTCTTTACATCAAGTATGGTAGTACAGGCCTTTAATATGCAGATGAAGTTTAGGCGTCGAGCCAGAGATGAAGTAAAGGCGAAGTTAGAGGGGTATGCCCTCTTATGACATCAGCGAAACATGATGAAGCCGAAAATTTCATAACAATGGCTCATATCCTCGATAGGCTTTGTCTGAACAAACTAACCACCTCGAATGATCTGAAGATAAGGGATACATTACCCAGTGTGGCATCTATCAAAGCATGATGAAATCGAAAAATGTCATAGCAGACTCATCCTCACCAGTAATGACTATATGCCTGAAATAAAGCAAATTCCTAATGATCTTGGCGGATAAAGAAATATGACAATGTATGACATCTATATGTCATCTAATAGAGATGTGATGAAACCCCCGAATATCAAAACATGGCTTGACATCTCGGCAGAATTTGTTTACCTGAACAAACAAATCCAAATGATCGGAGCATATAAGGTATGCTTACTAGTATGGCATGTGGGGAATCATTCTAAATCCTGCGTCCCCGGTAGCAAAGGCAACCTCGGATAATCGGCTTCTGACTAGAAATGGATCAAGCTTTATTAAGGCATCTCTGAAAAGTCACATGATAATGTCTAGATATAGACCATGTCATAAAATACCTATCCAATTAGATGTTGGCCAGCGTTAAATCCCGTGGTCTCGGGGTGGTCTTCTGACCTGAGCCAGTAATATAGGATTAGAGTGATAAGGTAAGAAATGAAAACTAGAGCTCCCGAACACCCGATGATCAGCCCATGCCCTCGTGTATGGAATGCCACATGCATAAGAGTCTCATGAGCCATGGACACAGAACATCAATGGAAATCTTGAGTAATAATCTGGTAAGAGGAAAAGGTTGTAGAGTGAAACATCAAACTTGAAATCAATAAACATATGAGGGTGATAAATGTGAAAATGAGAGGTATGAAGTCAAGAATATAAATAACAGTAAGGAAAAAATTGATGATAATATGATAAATCTACCCAAAGCACTGCATGGGAAAGACATGTCATCGACAAATGGGATAATGAATATGACACTGACTTGGAGCCCTTAGGAGAGGATGATCATACTCATACCACTAATAAATCTTAAAGTAAACACATTACTCTTTGGGATCTCGGGAAGCTCACATCTGAACTCCACGAAGTAATATATACACTCAGAAACAATGATCCTCATAAATCTGAGAATACGTACTCAGAAGTATGATCACGAGATACATACAAGTGCGCATTTATTTATTATTTTTCTTTTTTTCTTCCTTTTTTTTTTTTTTTTTGTTATGAATGAATAAAACAATGAGACAAACCGATTTGACAATAAATGAACATATCTCAATGTGAAGGTCTGATAAAACAACTTCCAATGAAATGGCATAAGCCTCTCAAACTAAAGTCTACGAATAAATGTCAATGGAATAAGTGAAGGGATGACAACAAACCCCAATGCGGTAAAATGAATAGTCACTTGATCTAAGTGGGGAAAGAATGAGATAAAACAAGAATTCGAGGATAGAAGAAAGTGGTGAAAACATAGAAACTATGAAATGGAGAGGCGGATCTGATAGAGCAGAGTGGTAAGGTGGCGTAAAGAATACGTCGACGTGTCCTAACTCAAAGACTCCTAAAGTAAGAGGCATACACACACACACACTAGAGGGCCTATCCCATGTATGAAGGTAAGCGGGGCTATAAGGAAAATAGGCGAAAATGTGTGCATGAGGCTCAATGGCGCTGCTTGATAAAAAATGTGAGTAACAGTGATAAGGTATATGGCTAGCAAGAAATGATGGCCACCCATCTGCAACCATGGTCTCAAACGTAAAACTTTTTCAGTTGATCCAAGTTGGTTGGCTATGAGAAGTGGTTTCCATCTAAGTCCATCAACCATGCAGCTTCCTTTGGGATCAACTCTCTAATAATGTAAGGTCCACTCCAATTGGGTCTAAACTTCCCTCTAGGGTTGGTGACCCGATCCCTGCGGGGACTCTTAAAACCAAATCATCTCGCTGTAGTGGTCTAGGCTTGACCCGCTTTTTGAAAGCGCGGGCCATCTTCCTTTGGTAAGCCTATATGGTCAGCAACTCTCAATCTCCTTTAATCTAATAGGATAAGCTGATCAAACCATGATTGAGCCCACTCCACCTTTGAAATCTATTGTTCTAGGGCTACTCTCAAGGATCCTATCTCATCTCGCGGGCCGGAAACTGCCTCCATACCATAAACTAGAGAGTAAGGTGTGGCTCCTATAGAAGTACAAAAGGAGGTGTGATAAGCCCATAATGCAAAAGGAAGTTTCTTGGACCAGTCTCGAGAAGTCTCAATCATCTTGCGTAGAATCCTCTTAATATTCTTGTTCGCAACCTCTATTACCCCATTTGTCTACGGCTTGTACGCAAACGATCTGTGATGCTGGATGCCATATCTCTGTAATAAAGTGTCAACTTCACCCCTGAAATGCACACCTCTGTCCAATATCAACTCATGAGGAACCCCAAATCTGCAGATTATGTGCGATCCCAATAAAGGTGGCCACCTTGGCGCATTAGCTTTTGCATAAGAAGTGGCCTCTACCCACTCGGGTGAAATAATAAATGAGTGACTAGGATAAACTCGTAACCAACTAAAGACTTAGTGAAATCTTCTGATAACACATCTGCCTTATGCTAAAAGCAATTTAAGGTGGTCGATCGCATTGCAACTCACAATGATGGAAGGTGTATGAGATCTCCATGCATCGGCCTCTATCTGACTCTAAACAAACTAACGATAATCTGTCTCCGTGGTTGATTCGTGCAGCGTGGGGTATTTAAAAATCAGCAAATATTTATGTACACTGGCTCACTGACTCTTGGTAGTCCAAACTCTTTGGTATAATTAGTGCAGGGTCGAACAAGGGGATGGGTTTTCTTCTAAAATGGTTTGCATTAAGGGCATGAAGGTAAGGCTTTCTATTTGAACTTTTTGGATTTGTGTCAAAAGCTGTAAATGGTTTAAACTGGAAATTGCAAAAACTGGAAATGGTAAAAACTGAAATTTAAAGTGAATAAATTAAACTTTGAAGATTTAGGTCACCAACTTGACAAGCTAGAAATGATCGTGTCCTCGGGTTTATCCTCCTATGTGAGGTCGACACGGGATGCGGGTTATGGCCCCTTTTTTGTTTAAAACCACAACATTCACTTTATCATTTTAAAAATTATTAAAGGCAATCCCCAAGAATCACGATGCATCTCTCCCAGAACCTTGAACCACACAAAATTATGGAGAGTATTAGTAGGGGCTAGTAGAGACCACTCCCCAAGGAATCACGATTGTCTCTCAGAACGAACCACAAAGTATGGAAGTATTAGTAAGAAACAATAAGTCAATGTTATTTAATACTAATTTGAAATACTGACATGTAAATGCTCGCCGAGGAAGCGAGTAAGGACCATCCCCAAGAGCAGCGGTACTGTCGGCTAAGCACTTGGATCTAAAGCATGGAAGTATTAGCGAGAGCAATGCTGTGTCCCATGTTATCTGGCCCGAATTTGAGAATAAGAGTACTTAAATAATGCACTACGCGTAGGCACTAATCTGAGAGGACAGCGTGCATATCTTGTATAGAAATTTAGCTTCGGCCTCTTGAAAAGAAAGGAGAGCAGCCCCGGCTTGTCTCTTGAGTTGTCATCCTCGAGGTGTGTTTGGCGAAGTAGGAAAGGAGAGAAAGAAGAGAGAGAAGAGAGAAAATAAAACAATTTATTTACAAAAGCGATAAAGAAAATAACACAAATCACGAAAAAAACTTGTATTCACCTTCACCTATCTCTGCTTTATTACAAAACATGAGGGTATTTATAAGCCTCCTCGAGGTATGAAACTACAAAAGCCCTAATAAGCTAGGCTAAGTTATAGGACAATTGGAGTAATAAACCAAGTTTGAAGGCGGTTCGGCATTAATTCTGAAGCATGGCCAGGGCATGTGAATTTCGCTCTGAGGAGAATTTAAGCTAATTAGCGAATTTGGCAGGATTTAAGCGAAATTGGCAAGGTTAGTAGCTAGCTAGCGAGAATTTAAGCTAAATATGAGAATTTCAGGTGAGAAGCGGAATTCTGTAATTTATTGGGAGCGATTGGATTAATGAATTTTCAATTTTAATGAGATTACTGGCTTTGTTTGCGAAACGGTTCTGCGAAATTCGCTAAGATTGCGGAATTGGTTCTGCGAGCAGTTGCGAAAATTCTGTTTCTTTGTTCTACTTGTTACCTCTAAATCTGTCTTGTGCATCTCATTTCCCTCAAAGCACTCCTTTGTTTTCCATTGATTTTGGGCTTGTTGATGTTGAGACTAAACTTCAAACCTCATGATTGATCATTTGCATTGTGGTTGAAACTAGAAGTCGTAAATACTACCTGAAAACAGCAAAACATGCTCGAATGGCAAGTGTTACTAAGATGACATGAACACTTCAATTAGTTTTATATGACATGATTAATGCACAAAAGTACTGAAGCCTACTCCCAATAGGGTTGGTGTACTTTTTGGACCTTTAATCAATGGTCGACCAAAAATAATGGAGTCCTCATAATGCTACGACTGACATATGTTCTCTCGGGTGGGGCCCTAAAACTCAGCATGGACCTCTCATCACCCGGTCGAATTTGAATCTCGTCCCAAGCACATGATAACACACCATCGGTTACGTCTATATAGTGTCTCCATGTATCCTGAAGTGGGTGACGGTGTCTGGCTCTCACGTCGCGCCCAGCGAGTCATGGCCTCAGGGTATGTGCCATATCTAAGAAACTAATAAATATCGCTGATACCACTGACAGGACCATCATCAAACCACACAGCTCATCAATTAAGTTGTTAGCGGGAACACTTCTAGTCTCGACTAGCGGGGCGAACTACACCCTTAGGAATGTCGATCAGCAGAGCAGAAGTAGCAAAGCATCGACAAGCGATTTTGTGCTAGGTAGGTGAATGTAGCTCAGTCGTCAAATCTCGGGCTATGACTCTAAATAAGCATGATGTGGCCTAAGCTTCACATCTACGGTCTTCTAATCACTAGATCTGTCTAATCACTAAATTAGAGATCATCGAGATATCATCCTTGAATCCCGAATTTCGAGTGCGGAGTCTCTAACGAGGATACATGCCTTATACTTTCAGCAAAATGTTGTTTGTGGCTGAATAACGATCGAAAAGGCGAAGCGAACTGATCTCGAATATGATCACCATGAGGAGAGTAATGGAATACTGTCCCACATATCCGAGAATGGTTAGGTACGCACCGTGAGTACGTGCGCGACGAAAAACTAGTCACCCACGATCTCCTCATCGGAAAATCATCATCAATCACTCACACTATCGATAACTTGAAGTGAGGCGGTGCTAACACATTCCCTTTTATAGACTTTTGGTGACATCACCCAAATATCAAACTCTGTCGAAAGTCTGAAGCCGTCTCATAAGTCTGCGTCGAAACTAATTACGTCGAAGCGAGATATCTCGATGGATCAAATATAGAAACAAAAATTTTGCCACGAAATACTCTGTCATGTAATGTTTCAATCTCCGAGTGGCCCAAACTAAAGCTAAGCAGAAGTGCTCAATCATAATGTACCTCGTCTCATACTCCAACATCCTCTTACTCGGATAGTAGATAGCTCGCTCCCTCTTGGAATCATCAAGTTGGGCTAGCATGCACTCCAAAACAATATTTGAAACTAACAAATGTAACAAGAGAGGTCGTCCAGGCATGGGAGGTACCAAAACAAGAGGGGAAAGCAAATACTCTCTAATCTGCTCAAACGCCTTGTAACACCCCAAATTATACCCTAACAGTTTTATAACATGTTTTGGGTATAATAAAAGTAAAGGTATATTTATTCGGAATAAAATAAAGATAAAAACAAAAGTAAAGACCATAATTAAATTACAAATAATAAAAGAAGATTTGAGGCTATTGTAAAAATATTATAAAATTGATTTGCAAATATTATAAAGTTGGAGGGCCAAAGTAAAATAAAAGGGGATAAGATCGAATAAGGATAAGACCCGAAAAGAAATATCTTATTTTGGTCTTGGAAAGGAAAGAGCAAATGGACAGAAAAGAGAAGAAAGGAAGAAGAAGAAAGAAAGAAGAAGAAGATTCTGGTATGGAACTATTAGAATTTGAGTGCTGGTCATGTCTTGGGTTGTATGGAATTTGAGTATAGTTTGTCACGAAACTATGGGAGTATGGAAGTCCTAGTTTTGGGTATAAAGTTTAGATACATGGTTAGAACCTCATCTTGTGTATGGTTTGGGTTTGGGAATTCCTAAACTACGATTTGCTTTGTAGGGTTGAGTTAAGAAGAACTTTAAGAACCCAAATATGTGTTTGAGAAGAGTCACAGTTGCGAGTTGAACCCGGAAAATTCCTGGTAATCGATATATGCAGTAACCGGATCTTAGAACGGGGTTTTGGGTCATAAATACAGGAATTCAGAAGTGAATCTACGTGAGGTAGCCACATCAATGAACTTGATGTTAGGCTTTTGAATTTACCAGTGGGAACCTTGTAGACAGTTATGGTCTTTTACTCTGATCGATCAAATGGGTCGGTCACTCGTCAAAGCGATTAACTCATCAAGCGATTTTCGTCAAGCGATTCTTTCGTCAATCGATTACTCGTCCAAGCGATCGCTATTGGCTTGATGCTCGTCGAGAAGCAGTCTTTCGTCAAGCGATCTTCGTCAAAAGCGGTGCTCGTCAAGCGATTACTTTCGTCAAGCGATTACTTTCGTCGAAGCGATTAACGTCAAAGCGTTACTCGTCGAAGCGATTACTCGTCGAAGCGGTGCTTTCGTCAAGCGATGCGGTCAAGCGGTCTCGTCAAGCGGTACTCGTCAAAGCGGTGCTCGTCGAAAACGGTACTTTCGTCAGCGGTGCTCGTCGAAGCGATTATGACAAGCGATTGCTCGTCGGTGGCTGCGCATGACCTCGACTTCGGAAGGTCATATCTTCGCCCGTTTGAACTCCGTTTGGGTGTTCTTGGACTCTATCGGCGAACGAATTAGAATCCATCCATATGCACGAGAAGATATTAGATGTCAGGCGAGGTGTTAGACTGGGCTCGTCACTTGGTGCGGCTCGTCGGGTTCGGTCGGCTCGTCGAGGCCCATTTGCGTATGACCTCAGACCCGGAGGATCTTGCTTCTTCGATCTGAACTTCAGATTCGAGTGTTCTTGGACTCTATGGAAAGCCCATTGAGTCAAGAATCCATTAATAGAAAGCTTTATAAGGTTGGAACTCATCTTAGTTCCAGAAAACACGAAAAATAGTAGGCACTATAAGCATCATAGTTATTCATTGTATGAATGCCTACTATGAATTCATGAATAGCTCGTAAGCATACATGGCAAGCATAGTTATTTATGCATATAATGAGATATGAAAAATGCATAGATATGGATAAATGATTGTGTATATATATATATATATATATATATATATCACATAAATTCTCGAATAATAATGTTATTCGGAATAAGAATATATACTAAGCAGAGAAAATACACATTGATTGTACTTAGAACATGGTAGAGGGATAGATGGGTATGCCTATTAGGGAAAAACAGTTGTTGCAGCATACATATACAGATATTCCGACCACGTTTAGATTGATGACATGAATCAGTTTGGATCGGGTGGCCGAAAGGTCACCACAGGCGCTCCGATTTGCTAAGTGAGATGGTCCTTTGTCTCGTACGGTGATGATACGCCCGAATCGTATTAAGACTTCGTGGATGATCGCTGCTCATGCAGTGATGATACCTTGGGTATCATATTCTGGGCACTCATGAATGGTCATTGTCTCATACAGTGATGATACGCCAATTATCGTAAGGCGTAAAATGCGTTTAATGCCACCTGATGATATGACACCTTCATGCCCTCATGGTTTCCTGTATCCCCTTCTAAGGTTTATCACAGGACATGAAACATAAAAGAAAATGGCGGTATATATCTGAAAGTATAGAGAATATGTGTGATATGAGAAGCATAGCCTTTGCTATGCGATGATGAATATCTGATTACAAGAGCAAAGTAAAATACAAGTTGACATAGTATATGGATGATGAAATGGAAGCTAGTTATGATAAGTATATATAGAAATGATAAGAATCATGCTTATTATATGTGTGATATGCATTTGTATAGAAGTGTGGTGACTCTTAATAGAAGTCATATTCCCCTGCTGCAGCGTAAAGCTTAGCACGGGTCATTGATAGTGTATAGGTCTGAAGGAATCGGAAGGCAGGGCAATCTACATACGTGGTCAGGCCACACATCAATAGGTGCCTTGGAAGACCTTTAGATTACATTTTTGTATATGAAAGTTTGTAAATCCAATGTAAATATTGTAAATGTTGAACATTTCCATATATGGAGCTTGTATATATATTTTTGTAATCCATTTGCTCTGAATGTATCTGGGATTAATTGTTTAACATTATATGATTATGCAAGTGTAAGGTTATAAGTTAAAAAAAAAAAAAAAAAGAGTGACCCTCACTTGACATCCTATGCCGAGTTGGGGCGTCACACGCCTACTGGCATTGATCATCCCAAACCTTAAGTTGTTTCCTCCTCAAAAGTCGGAAGATAGGCTCATAAGTATTTGTTAGTCTAACAATAAACTTGTTGATATATTTCAACCTACCCAAGAAACCCCGAATCTCAGTCTTGGTCTATGGTGAAGACATGTGAGGATAGCTCTAATCTTATGAAGATGCACCAATTTCTCTCATATCATGTGTGAAGGCTTCCACAAAGTCACTCAGTGCACTTCTTGGGATTCGGTCCTCAATCTAAAACATGCAGTCTCACAGAAGACTCTAAAAATTTGTTGTGACCATAAACTCATCTATTTTAATCCATTTTTCTAGCATATTTTTAGCAATTGGGATACATTTTAATGTTGAATTATGGAAAATTCTTGACTTTTGTTTGCAAGAAGTTTATATGAAAAAAAAAAAGAGAATTCCAGTGAAAAGCTAAAAGTGGCGAATGGCAAACTTTGTCCATGACATAGTATCGGTATGTCATGAATTCGATATAACCGACAAAGGTATGTTGCAGCAAAAGGATCAGAAGTTGAGGCGTAAACCATCAAGTAAGCTGTGCGACACGATTTAAGATGGACTAACTAATTTGTCGCGATCGTAGGATCTTTATGTCGCGACGAACTGAGACAACTCATGAAGAATGTCGTGACATTTCCTTACTAAATCACGACATTGATCCTAGCAAATGGCATTTAGAACCTTGTCGCAACATAAGCGAAGTCATCGAATGAACTTTGTGTAATGAAAGACAACTTCTGTCTATTGACGGAAAGTAGCAAGCTAATGTACTGCGACAGAAGTTTTCTATGTTCAAACAAGCGAACTCAGCTAAGGACAAGACGAGGCAAATTTTATGTCACCTTTTTAACATTCGAGTCAACAAATGAAAAGCTACACCAAAACTTTCTTTGCGACATAGAATTTCTCTGTTGCGATAGAAAACTTGAGGTTAAGGTGAATGTTGTCACGACAAAGACGATTGTTGTCGCGATAGAAAGTGAGAAGAATGACAAGAAGATTGTTGCGACATAGAAATGGATGTTGCGACATAATAATGAACTACGGGCAGACATCCCTGTCTTGACAAAGGAAAATTATGTTGTGGCAATAAAAGCTGCAGTGAAGTTCCTATTGTGACTTAGGAATTTTACGTCGCTGACGAAAATGGAAGATAAGTGGGAGATCAGGCAGATTGTGACAAGAGATTGATGTTTGACAAAGAGTTGATCCTCGATGTCTGAGGCAACGCCTGACTACAATCGCGTGAAAAAGTCGTCGCGACAAAATCATGTTATCAGGGAGAAACTCAGTCACGACAAAAGATAACCGTAATATGACATAAAACTGAGACAACATCAACATAATTATGTTGCAACAAAGGGTAAACTATGTTTTGGTTAAATAAAAGGGTGAAATGACTCTTCTACGCCATTGCTTGAGGACGAAACAACTTCTCTTTCTTTGCTAAGGACGAGCAAAAACTTTAAGTTTAAATTGTTTGATGAGTGTAAAGAACTCATGTGTTTTGAAGTTAATTTCACATGCTATTTTGAGGTATTTTATGTTAACTATTCTTGTAAAACTCATAACATTTCTTCTAAACTTGGTTTTATAGGTTTTTAGCAGGAAGCAAGTGATTTAATAAGAAAATATGCAACATAGTTCTAAAAAGAGAGTTAATCGGATGTCTCACAGCGTGTTAGTGAGAAGATGAATTTTTCTGTATCATCTAGGGCATCAAGAGAAATGGAACAACTACACTTATGTTTGTTACATTCAACGGGTTTTCAACGACACCTCGCACTCCCAAATCAGTTAAAATGAAAGTTATGGCCTTAACAGGATTGGAGAAAGAGAAAAACAAGCGGCTGACGAACATTTGCAACAAAGTTTTATTGTAATCACGACATAGTTGATTTTGTGTATGAAGCTCAGTATGTCTCGACTTAGCCAAAAACAAGGCAAACGGAGACTTGATCGACAAATTTTATTATGTGTGACGAGTTCATGTTGCGCTACAAAGTCCGCAAAGCGAAACTTTGTCACGACAAAGATTTTAAAACAAAGCTTGAGAAACTTTGTCATGACAAAGTTTACTTTGTGCGACATAGATTATTAATAATACTTAACAAATCTTGATTATCACGACATTATTATTTAGTTTTGACCAGAAAGCTTCAAAAACTGCTATTTTGATTGTTTTCAAGCTCATTTCACCCTAGGACTATAAATACTCTTTTTTTAGGTTTTGAGGGCAACAGGGAGGTGGGAGAACACCTCTTATTAGGTTTCTCTTTCTAAACTGCCAATTTTTTTAGTTTTGCTGCAAATTTTGATTTTTAGTAGATCTTAGAGTAGTTTTAAAGCATATTATTTGTATTGAAGAGATTTCGGTGCTATACATCAGAGATTCAGATTTCATTACTATTCAAACAAAGATTGAAACTAAAATCTTGATTTTTCTCTCACTCCTTGTCTCTTGATTTCTTTCTTCATATTCTTACTTGTTGTTTGATTGGTGATTATTTGAATCCAGTAATGGAACATTAAACACCCTCTAGGGGTAGGGATTAATTGATGAACATTTAGATTTGCAGATTCTCAATTATTTTGTAGGTTTGGCGAATTTATATAATTAGTGCTTTGTTCATATAATTAGTTGTTCGGAATATGGTAGCTTATACCCGAGAAAGAGTATATCTTTGCTATGATGATTTCGAGGCGCCAGGTGGCCTTGAGATGAAGATTCATGGAAGCAAGAGTAGTAACTTGAAATTATGTTAGACTATTATTATGAAACTAATGAACTCTAAAAAATTACTATGTTAGATCACTAATTTACTCATGGTGTGAGGATTAATTAGATGATATATCAGTTTAATGTTTAAAGGTCTCACCTCAAATTGATAAAATGACCTCGATCCGTGTTGCTGATCTAATCAAGGAGAGAGAGAGAACTTTATTAGATTTGATGGGTGAGAATGCTTGATGAGTCTTAAACTCATCTATTTTTTAATCCATTTTTATGGCATGTTTTAGCAGTTTAGGAATCTACTTTTATGCAATTATGGAATATTCGTGACTTGTGTTTTACGTGTTTTAAATGAAAAAAGGGAGATAATTTCAACTAGAAAATAAGCAGGTGGCAGTGCGGCGGGTCTACAATCGTGACATAGTTTTGGTTTGTCGCAACAAAATTTCAAGCAGACCAGAGAACTATGTCGTCAGCCCGGCGGCTATATGTGCTTAACAAAGTCGGGTTGAACTCGAGCATAAATAGAATCACTGTGCGACCAGAGTTCTCTATCGCGACATTCTTTGAAGAATGAAAGATTGTGCTTAACACCCTTAACTATGTCGCAGCAATGATCAAGGCAAATGGCAGGGAACTGTCGCGACAATTCTTCTCTATCGCTGACATAAAAAGTGAAGATTAACATATTAATAGATGAACTACGTAGTGACGAAAATGACTAATCGCGTGAAAATGGAAAAAGAATACAACCGCAAGTCATTTGAGATAAGTTTTATGTTGCGTGAAGTTTTACGACATGGAGCCAGCTCAATGAAGAATTTATGTCGCAAAAGGAAAATCATGTCGCGACATTATATTCATAATTCATAACAAAGAGCAATAAAATCTCTATCGCAACAAAGATTATTTTACGCCATGACAGACAAAACATGAGAGGTGAATTCTGCAGCCATGACGAAATTGAAGAAAGCGACATAAGAGGAATGGCGACAAAGAATTCTGTGCGACATAGTACAAGAGGTGAAGACGGAATCCTCTGTCTGACCAGAAAAGTTTCTGTTGCGACAATAAAAGCTAAAAATTATAGAGATTACATCATGACGAGAAAAAAAGTCGATCGCGGCCAGAAATTTGTATTAGAGCAAAGTTATCAAATTCAAGTTTGTTGCAACAGATTTCTATATGTAGCAAACGACTCGACTTCGACAACGGGGCCAGGAGAAGAAAATGCATTTGCGACAAAAGAAAATTATATCACGATAGAAATTACTGAAATTAAAGAAATCCACATTCGTGACATAGAAACTCACATCCCGAACAAGTTTTCTATTGAAAGAAAAATGTTTGTATGACAAAAACTATGTCCTGACAGGTTTCGGAGGCATAAGTGTATATGCTTGTTTGGGTGTAACAAGTTGCATTATTAAGCGACACAAGACATTCATGTTGAGGCAGAGCAAAGGCGGTGGATCGAAACTCTGTTCGACATTATCAAAGTTTAATCGCGAAGAATCAGAGACAAAGCTCGAGAGAGAGCGGGTGTGATAAAAGCATGCTCTGTGAGGCCGGCGACAAAAAGGCCGAAAGCTTCTGTCACAACATAATGTTTATGTCGCAATAGAGCATCCCGATTTGGGCCGTAATTTTGGGGATCCATGACCTGGTGTGAAGTGCGATGACATTGGAAAGTCTATAAATAGACTCGTTTAAGGGCATTCAGTACCTTCCACAATTCCAAGACTCTTGGGTAGTTGAAGACTCTTGTATATTTTTATTTTCTTTTATTTTCGTTTTAGTAGATTTAGTTTGAGCGTAGTTTTTAGTTATTTTCTTCGATTTTAAGTTGAAATGAATTGTGGTCTGACTTTGTTAGAATTTCTTGTTAAATTTTCTCTTTAAATTCTTTGTTTTGAATAAAATGGAGTTTGGAAATTTTGGATTTCATTCATTTCAATTTGTTTACACTTTTAGTGAATTTTCCTAATCAGTTAATCACTGATATGAATGAACCAGTTTTGAAGGGTTGAGCTCCCTCTGAGAATGGGTCGATGTTGATAGTCATTTTTCAGCACAAGATGGAAGAACGCCTTAGTTATAATTCTTGAATATATTTGATTGGTATTATTTTTAACCCAATTGTTCCCGTCTTAAATCTAAATGCAAACAAAGTATTATATCTTGCTCTGATTTCCAAGAAGCCTTCTGCGTGACACAGAGATGTAGAATCCTGAGGGTATAGAATAGTTATTTGTAGGTATGGTAGACTAATACTGGAACTAATGAACTACGAAAGGTTACTCTGATGAATCCACTAGCCTCATTTTTAGGATAGTTTGATGAAGTACCAGTTTAATCGTTCAGAGGTTTCTCCTCTCTCTAATGAAGAAAGTTCACAATCTCGTGTTAGCAAGGATCTAATCAAAGAGATGGAGAACTCATCGGTATTGGATAGGTGTCATCTAAATTGGAGAAGGCTTGCAAATATCCTATCTATGGGGGCAATAATTCTCCAGTCCTAAGATCTAGGTGTGAAGTATTGAAAAAGAAAAATACTCAAATCTTAGAAAGAGGATTATATCTTACAAGTAGCTGATTAAATTCATGAGTCATAAATGAACATGAATCTCTAATTAGTGAAATGTATGGTTGAGGGGAAATCCAAACTATACTATAATGCATCTTTGACAGATTCAGCTTTCCAACTAATGACTTAGCTAAGAATTAAAATGGTGCAAAAAAAGGCAATTATCCATTGATCTATGTCCTAGTGTTGTCTCACTCAGTGAACTCTCAACTCCATTCTTATTACTATCTAATGTACACTAGTGAAAGTACTTCAGTATTATTTCATTCTTTTTCCAATCATCTTAATATTAGAGTTCAAATAGTAAGGATCTTGAATAGTTGGGGTAGTTGGTTTTATAATTTATCCTCAATCCTCATGGGAACAATATCTGGACTTAATGAAAATCCACTTTTATTACTTGTACAATATGTGCACTTGCAGTGATTAAGACCAATCAAAATCTTTAATGAATCCAGTTTACAAAAAAATGACAAACATATATTTTCATCACATTTCGGTCTTAACAAGTTTTTGGTGTCGTTACTAGGGATTAGATAATAGTCCTTGGTAGCAGTTACATAAATTTGTTTATATATAATCTTGTTTGTTCAATGGTCTATCTATATCACATTTTGGTCGAACAAGTTTTTGGCGTCGTTGCAGGAAACTTTATTTAGTCCTTGGTAGCAGAGTCATAACTTTGTTTGCACAGTTTGGTCTATACAAAAATCGATCAACAAGTTTTTGGCTCCATTGTCAGGGATAGATAATTGATGAATTTAAAGATCAATATTCTAACCAAAAAGAGAATTACTAATTTGGACATTTTTCTTTCTTTTTCTTTATCTTATCATAAATTTTAGAAAATCACAAAAACAGTTTTAATGGCAGTAGCTGATTGTGCTATTGAAGATTTTCTTTTGAGATTAAATGGAGATAACTGTTTCCCACGGATTTTATTTGATCTCAGTGTGTTTTATTCAGGGGAAAGACGTTAAATCATAGAAAACCATAAATGAATGTATTGCCCTTAGATACATAAATAGAAGAAACAACGAAATCGAGGAAAGATTACAAGTCTGAATCTAGAAGTATGAGCGAATCAAAGGGAAGGCGCAAGCTATTCCGAGGAAGAAGAAATAGAAAGACCTCGAAGTGAAATGACTACTGAAAGATTTTGGAGTGCTATTCCAAGATAGATGATACGTTGTTATCAAAAGACGGCTGCCCTAGAAGCGAAGTTAGATGCATTGATGAACAAAATGGGAAACAATGAGAGAGGAATGCATATTGCACTTGAAGTGGGGATAGTAGATGAAGGAGAGAGAAGAAAGAGTGCTTAAGAGGGATCAAACCATGAGGGTCCCTACCAAATTGAGGAGGCAGCGGTACACAAATGTCGATAGGAGCTACGCTGAGCCCGACCTCGAGCTTGCCCACTCACTGCACCGGCCTTTCAGAACCATGAGAACCTGTACGGGAGGGCTTGTGACAAGGTCAAAAAGACTTGGACGGGAATTTGTAGCAATATCATGCCTCACAGGGTTTCGATAGCGACAGCGCTAGTAGAGCAAAGCTGAATCGAGGCGGGGAGGATCTAATTCCTTTGAGGACCCCGGATGCTTGCTTTCATGAGAGGGAAAATAGAATTCTTAAATATAGGCAGAAGTTTGTAGAAATTGCTTGACATTCAGGCAAATATGGCTTATGTTCGACCAGTAACGCCTCTTTGAAGAATCTGGAGACTCGGGTAGGAATGGTTATTTATCTATCTGAATCGACCCTAAGGATACATTCCCAAGTGACACAAGGAAGAATCCGAAGGATTAAATGGCTCTGATCCAAAAGAGGAGGAGTGAATTAGAGGAAATTTAAATGAAGTTGAGATCAGTTTTGAGAAGAGGGAAAAGAGTTTTGCTTAAATGAAGACGTGTAATTAAATGTCCTAGCCCAAAGACATTAAGGCGAAGCTGACTTCTTAGGAGCTGACAAGCGAGAATTTTAAATTTTATTGGTTAGATTAATTTTTGTTAAATTTTGTGTGTTTTTGATGTTACAGTTTTTTTTTACTTCTTGTTGATTTTCGGGACAATGAAGTCATATTAAAAGATTAATTTTATTAGGAAGCACAACATCTCAAAGCGAAATAATGCATAAAATAGCTACAAGGGGAATATTTCTATTTCCCTCAATTTGTTTTTAATGATAATCGTAAATGAAGTTTGAGGGAATGTGAAATTTTATTTTTAAAGCAAAAAATGAATAGTAGCTTTGTTGGTTTCATTTTTTTTTTTATATTCTGAATATCATCTTGACGAATTATATTGAATAAAGAAATGAAATGTTGTTATTCATACTTGAATTGAGGATCTTTGATTATTAAATGAGTTTTCATAAGTATGTTCTGATGGGTATGAGTGAATATACTTGCTTTGAATGTGTCTTTAGTGAAAACTAGGAATTATGCAATTCTGGAAAATTTTAGTTCAATGTCGCGACATGCTTTCCCTCTGTTGCAACATTATTGTCAAATTCTGTCGCAACATCGTTTCTTTCTATCGCAACAGAGTTTAAATCAAACATCATCTCAGTCACAAGTAGATTTGTCGCAACACAATTTATCTATGTCGCAACAGAGTTGCAAATGACCTATGTTTCTAGAAGAGAAAAACATTGTCGCGACAATATTTTTGAATGTCGCATCATAAGTTTACTTGTGTTGCAACATACTTTCTCTGTGTCGTGACATAATCAACTTTAGACTCAAATTGAAAAGGGAAGTTTCTTTGACGACAAATTTTTTCATTGTCACGACATAGATTCAAGAGCATCGAAAGAATGTCATGACATTTCTCCGCGATGTCGCGACATTTATTTGCAGCCTAGTTTCGATTGATTTTAAAACTTCGCGACAATTATTTATGTATGTCGCGACATAGTATTAAAAATTGAACAAACCCTAGGTCAATTGTTGTCATGACATTTAATGAAGGCACAACAAAACAGTTAGCTTATAAATAGAAAATTTTTGGCTTGAAAGGCCACCTTTCTCATAAACAATCCAACCCTCTCGGCTTCATTGCATCAAATCTCTCTCATCTTACCTTCTAAAACCACAGAGTTCCAAAACCACATCTGACGATATCTGAGCAAGTCGCACCTCATTCTAAACACAGAAGAAATCATGGAAAGCATCGTAGAGAGTAAGGAAGAGGCTGTTGAGGCTTCAGTCAAAGGGAGGTCTGCGAGAGGAAGAAGAGCTGAGCTAGGAGGCCTAAGCTACTAAATGAAGAATCGAGAAAAAGGAAAGAGGAGGCTGAGAAGGAAGCTAAAGTAGAGAGGAATGAAAGAGTAAATCTTGATCTCGAATAAGCATCTACTTTAATGGAGAGGAATTCTAAAGGGCCGGAGGTTTCATAGTTGAAGAGTTCAAAGTTCATCTCCCCTTTCTCTGAAATGCATGAGAAGGATGAGCGATCAGGCGACATGAGGCTCTAGTGTCTTGCATGGGTTAAAGAATTTTTTGCTAATATGGTGGAAAAGGAAGGAAATAAGGTATATGTCAAGGGAAGATGGATAAAATTCAACAAGGACAAGATAAATGTATTGTTCAATCTAAAGGTGCAGAAAGATGGCTCAAAATTCAAAAGACTACTTCCCAAAAGGAGCCACCAAGTGGACCCTCGCGACCGGCCCAGGAAAAGGAAAATGGAAGGAGACGAAAACCCTTTGTAAGATCCATTGCCGGGGTAGTTGCGCTAGAGGCTAAGGTATGGTTCTATTTTATCAGCTCGGTCCTTTTGCCATCAAAGCACCTCAGCATAGTAAGAAGGAACGAAGCAATCCTCCTCTATGCATTGCTGAAGGGGTAAAAAATCAATGTGGCGAAGATCATTGAGAATTCTATCATGAGCTACTCTAGAAGCAAATGCAGGGGCTGATCATTACCATTTCTGATCGCGACTGTCTTCTTAGGGAGTAGATGAAGAATGGGGAAAAGTAGAAACATACCCAGCGCATCCCCTACGAAGCCTTGACTAGGTGACAGGTCTGAAATGAGAAAGAAATAGAAGTGGAAGAAGGAAATGGAAGGAAAGATATAATGGAGCTGACTTGATGGGAAGTCAACTGAAAGCTGACAAGAATTTCAAGGAAGCAGCCCATCTGGAATGTATCTCAAACATAAGAGAAATCCATAGAACCAGTGAAAGTTGAGGCACTAGTGTAATAACATAGAATTGATGGAGATGCTGATATCTATGAAACAAGAGATGAGAGAGAGAGATAATCAGCTAAAAATCCAACTTTAGCTCAGGGATGAATATATGGATGTAGAGCTCAGAAGAAGAGATCATAATCTGGAGGATGCATTGAAACAAAGAGATGAAGAATGGAGAGCAGAGAGCGGAGTTGGAGAAAATAGATATAGAATGGAAACAGGTAATAAAGGAATAAAGTGGCACACACGGGTGAAACGAGGGAAACATGAGGCGGGGGTTAGTAAAGATGTTGGAGGATAGAGATAAACGCCTTAAAAGCGAAACTGGAATCGAGACATGAATTGGTTGAATAGTTTGGAACATAGCAAAGTTTTCGCCTAATGACCTATGAGCAAGTTAACAATAGGACACTCCTAGAATCATTAGCTAAAAGGCAATGAGAATTGATAGAAAGCAATGCTAAGATTTTGGATTGGACTATGAAAATAGTCTTCAACAAGAAGAAAGTGTCATTGCCACAAATCAGAATTTTAGATTGTGTACCTTACACAGTAGTCCCTCGGGGTGTAACAAACCCCGCTGATACCATTCTCGACGAATCCGGAGGTGAAAGATCTTCGAACCTTGTAAAGCACCAGCCCAAGAAATAAAACCTAGTGCGACGGAAAAAATGAATTAGCACGGTAAGGAGATTGAAGAATATTTAAGAATGGAGTAGCCAAGAAAAGGTTTTAGGAATAAAAAATAGCTCACCCTGCTCTTCCATCTCTCCCTCCCTCTCTATATCCAATATTTCATCCTAAAGAAAAATTCAATAAAATAGAAAATTCTTTGCAAAGCTTGGTGTTCATTTTTATGTTTATTTTTTTCATTTCTTGTTTGTTTTGTTTAAATTTTCTTTCCTTTATGTTTAATAATTTGAAATTGTTGACTTGTGGAAAAAAGCTTAGTTGAATAAATGAGAAACCAGATTTCTTGGTTGGAATTGCTAAATAAGCTATGAATTGTTTGGTAAAGCTAAATTGTTGATGAATTGAGTTGTTGTTGTGTTACATTTTTCTGAACTGAAGTGTTGATCTAAATGAACATTCTAACTATTAAATAACACAACAACATATTCTAAACTGACAGCAATCGATAGATGCATTTGGGGTAGGATGAGATGAATTGAGGTAAGCTTTTCCTCTTCCAATACGTTCAACTCTCTCGAAACTATTTTCTCAAGATGAGGCCAGAAAGAAGAGATGAGGCCTAAGATAGAGCTGACAAGCGAGGTTGACTTCACGAGGTTGTCCGATGACGACGATGACAAACACTCCCAACTCTATTTACAATCCATTTTAGCAAAATGAAAAATAGGAGGCAAGACAGGGCAGGATAAGATTCTAAAGAAATGTTTCAAAACGAGGGGATGGGAAAGGGGACCCTGCCACGTCCCAAGTTTTAAACGAGGATAGGAAAATAGGAAAAGATTCGAGATCGGATTAGGATCGATGTGCCTCATCCTAATTAGAGTTGGCATTATGAGTTGAGCCCGATGGGCCAATCCAATTTAGCCTGACTTTTTGGAGGGTTCGATCGTAAAATGTATGGTCCAAATAAAACAGGTTTAATTGGCCCAACCCGTTTTGGCCTGTGGCTTATATGGGTTTAGTCGAGCCGCTTAGATTAGTTCGAAATCTTTTTATTTATTATTTTAAGTAAGCTTAGCTTGTGGTGAAACATTAAGGATTTATCTATAAAATTCGATATTTTAGCTCTTAATATGAAGTCAAATCTCTTCTTTTGTAGCATAGGGGTTTTAACAATATTTATTATTATAATATATAATTAATATATTAAAATTTATTGTTTTGACTATTTTATTTTTTATTTTTAAATATATGTTTTTAATATAATTTTTCTGATAATTTAATATTTATAAAATCTTGTATGAAAAATTAGTTGACTATATTTGAATTGAATAAATTACAGTTTTAATATTGAATATATTTTTATTCTCATTGATCATATTTTTAGTATTTATAATTTCAAATTTTTTTTGTATTTATTCTTTAAATTTTATTAAATCATATATGTTTTTATTTTAAAATTAAATATATGAATTTTAAAAATAAATAAATATAAAAATGATAAAAATTAAGTTGCATTAGTTTATGAATTAAATTTAATTTAATAACTAAACTATCACTATATTTTAAATATAGTCTTGATAACAAAATAATTTTATTTTTAAAATAGTTAACAAAAAATTATACACTTATTTCTTTCATGATATTATATCTTCGTGGTTTTGAATCAAACCAAATAAGATATTTTATTATTATACATGCATTTTTGAAAAAAATATACTTTTATTACATATATAAATAAAATTTATGTTGTTAATATTCTAAAAGTTTAATAATTTAAATAGAAAAGATATAATCATATCAGAAAAAAAATGTAATGATTTCATCATTTTATATGTTTATATATTAATATATTATTTATATTTATTTAAATAATGATAAATTTTGATAAATTTTTTTAATATTTTTTAAGGTTTGAACCTGATTTGACCCGTTTCAACCCACAACCCGTATAGCTTAGTAATTTGGGTTAACTAAAAACTAATCCAAATATAAATAACCTAAATTAATTCAACCCATTTTGACCGACCCGAATAAATTGGCCCAAAATTATTAAAACTAGCCCGTTTACATACTCTAATCCCAACACGTTGTTATTCCTAGTCGAAAGCCACGAGAACAACCCATAAAACAACGTTTCAAACAATGGTAGAAGAATAAAATATTAAAAAAAAAAACCCATGGGAGAATAAAAAAGTTCCAAGAAAATTTGAGAGAAAATATGTAAGAGGAAAAAAATATGGAAAAAGTAAAAATAAATAAAAATAAAAAAAATAAAAGGAAATTAGAGAAAATAAAAATACACTTAAAATTCCTTTCCATTTTTTTCTATCCTCATTATTTTGTAGAAACCTAACATAACCTAAGTGATTTGATCCCTTCAAGAACAGAATAATACAAAATCTCTATATTAATACTAAATTGTAGCATTAATCCAAGGCAACAATTATAAAATTCATCAAGAACAGAAATATATAAAATATCTGTATAAATATAAAATTGTAGCATGAAGCCAATCCAAGGCAACAATTATAAACTTCATTCTAGTTTCCCACCTCCAGTTTTGAGTTAGCAACTTACAACAATCACCCAATCTGAAGGCAGATTCTAAGAGACATCTTCATAGAATCCACCATAGTCGTGATACGAAAAAGAGGGAGGACTCATAATTTACAAAGCGTATTATTCATCATTCCATATAAGAGTCTTACAAGTAAAACATCCACTCTTCTATAAATACTTCATCTTAAACATATCCAGGTGCATATCTCCAGATACCTGCATATAACACCATATTCATCAGATCTATAGACATTTAGATGAATAAAATATTATCAGAAGTTACCGATCAAAAAAAAAATATTATCAGAAGATACCCAAAAAAAAAAAAAAATACCAAAGTGCATGAACAAATTCCCTCCATCAGAAAGGAAACAACCCCTACGATTTGCTCAGACACAAGCCAATCACTGGATCAGTATGTTCCTGTTAAGTCTCTCTTTTCATTTGTTTTTCCTAAAATTAAGAAAATTGAAATATAGTTTAAAAAATCATGTTTCTAATATATTTTAGTTATTTGATATTTTCATCTGGCATATAAATATGAAAAATCGTACACTTTCTTTTATCTTTTTTCTAGGTGCTTACCGGGGGCAGGAAGGTATTCTAAATTTCTTGATTCTTAACTAACAAATTATTCAAATCAGGCTGCCATTAGAGCTCAAGGAGAAGGGAAAAAGAATTATAAATTATGTAAGGTGGGGATGAAATACCTAATTATGGGCATACTACACTGATGGTATTCTACACTTAGGGTAAATATCCCATAATCAACAATAAATATCCCATAATATAAACTAGCCCTAACTTCTTTTTTTTTTTTTTTTTATGATAGGCAAACTGAGGCAAAATATATAACACCAAAAAATATGAGGTAAGATGACTACCCTGGAATATGCAAGGAGTATACCGGAAGACAACCAGGTCTATACAAAAAGATGGGGCTAGAAAAACCTATCACCCCAAAGAAACAATGCGCTTGAAAATGCACAAAGAGTTCTTACAAGAAAGTCTCGATTAACAGAATTAGAATAAGCGAACTAATGAAAGAGAGGCATTTTATCAACGAGAAAAGGGGATATCATCAAAACAACAGTATTTAATGAAGAGCATGAAGCGATCGTCAGTAAGTCAAGCTAGCTATGCTAATAGGAAAAGAGTTGTGAGAAATCTTTGATAAACATGGAATGACCAATTCAAACGAGGATAGAGATGCAATTTTCATGACCCCAGTCGAGAAGGGTGGTGAATCAGATCCTCAGCTCTCTTCAGCTTTTCACACGGGAGGGCATCAATGGCAAGGTGAAAGCCTCCTTTTAAGTTGCCGTGGTTAACACTTTCCCCACCCGGGCTTCCGCGCAGACCCCGGCTTTTGGGGAAACACAAATTTGTTCCTAGCGACTTTGTGGGCATGGGGAAATGAGTTTCTCCTCCCGAGTGTGTAAAAGTTGCTTCAACGGTAAAACTTCCACCATTACCACCTATAACTATCTTTTAGCATATTGACTTTTTATTCTTTGATTGTGCTCTGAAGTGAGTGGACATTATCCAATTCCCAATCATTAAAAGGCCTTACAAAATTTGGATCATAAAACGCTACACGCTAAGAATCGAGATAGCCACTGGCTTTTGTTACAAGAGTTGTTTAGCTTGTCTCTAACGGATAAAGATTTAGCTTCTTTGCTAGAGTGCTTTTCAGTAGGAAGCATCGAAAAAGAAAATATGGAAGCGCGTCTCGGTAGTATTTAGGCGATTTGGAAGGAGAGAAACAAAATTGTTCGAAGATCTTCTTTCTCTTAAGATAGGCTGAATCTTTTCCTGATATGGACCTTTCTATTGTAAGAATCTTTTTGTGTATTCTCTAATACCTAGATTATGGTTGGGGAGGTAAGTTGTTTTTTGTTGTTGCCACTCTTTTTTGTATAGACCTCTTGGCTCCCCTTGTATACCTCCTCGGCTGGGATTCCTTTTTGGCTCTCTTTGTTGGGTTTTTAATATATATCTCTCTTCACTTATCAAAAAAAAATATACAAACTTAAAATATTAATCAACGAACAAAAAAATACAACAAATTATCAAGGTGTTACTGTCATGCCATTATCTCCATTGTTACAAAAGCCATAACTTTTAGAAGCAGATCATTCCAGTTCAGCATGTAAGTATATAAACTAAATCAAGAGATCCAACAACTCAAATGAATACTCTACTATTTACTAATCATGCCACTTAAGATAATGACAGAATCAATTTCCAGCTAAAACCTCGGATTGGTTGGGGCATGTCCAACAACTCAAATGAATACTCTACTATTTACTTCATGGATGTGAATATAATTGCAATGGGATAAATGTAAAGACTATCAAAACAACTCAAACTAACGGTTACAAAAAAACCATATTGAAATATTCAAAGGAAGTGCATCAATTGCCTACCTAAGAGCTGGCATTTGCAGTCTCATCACCAACAGGCTTAAATTCTTGCAGTTCCTTGAAGTTCTCCCATGCTTTCACCCAGATTTTCGCTTCATACTTGTTCTTCTTTCCACCATCAGTTGCCTCCAGAGTGATATAGTACATCAAGCCTGCAACCACCTGCTGCCTAGCCTTCAGCACTCATTGAACTCAAAGGAATTCTGAAAGAAGAAATATATAAAAACCATCAATATATCTAAAAATTAATTGAAATAATCTATTAAGTAACATGATCATTATCCTATTTTGCCTTTAGAGCAACTCAATGGGGATTCTTTATCGGGAATTCAATAAATACCATGCTTATATTCAAAATGTGGCATCCCGGCTTGATAAAAATCGTGCTTTCCAGCCGAGAGATGGCGTCAGAGGTCTTAAAGAAAAATATCGTGAGGTTCGAAGATGACGTATTTGACGAAACTGGAGAAGAGGTGAGAGGTTTAGGAAATGCTTGGATTTGCGAGAGTCTTGTTCTCTCAGCGGTTATATTCATAAGTATTTAATGAGTTTAATTATATTTTTAATAAAAAAAAAATTAAATTATTAAAATGAGCTCGTTTTGGCCTTTTGTCATTATAGAAAAACATTATTTAAGGGTGCTAAAATACTATTCAGATTATAAAATGGAATTTAGGATTATAAAATGGCATTTGGCTTTGTTTTTGTGACTCATTGAGTTCTTTCTTAGATAATGGAATTACTTCTTTTATCAAAAAAATAACGCAATTACTATCAAACAGAGCAACCAAAAAGAAAAGAGAAAATTGTAAATGGATCCAGAGGCGGCTACTGCTATTGGGGATGCGGAATCCTTGATCAGAAACCCATCTAAAATGTTTTTTCACAAGTGTTTCAAAGAATCATTAAAGAAAGAAAACAGGCAACAAAGAACCTCGTTTGGCTGATCAGAATTGTGGATCTAGCGCTATTTTCAATTCCACCATCCAAATGGCTTATTCTTTTGTCCTAAAAATAATATTTTATTACATTGGAAAACTAAAAAAATTCCTTAGAAAAGGCAAGCTTCCATAAGCCAAAACCTCGGGAGTGGGAAAAGAAGGAGACGATTTCTCAGGAAACAAGCGAAAACGGAGAAAAGGAAGCACGAGAATTAGAAAACAAAAAAAAAAAACCTGTTTCTTGTTGTGCTCATCGACGGCGAAGCGGGCAAGGTTTTGGATCTCAAGAGAGTTCTTGTTGTGCTCATCAACATCGATAATTCCTCCGCAAGAGTTCTTGGATCCATCAACATCGCTAGTTCCTCCGAAAGAGTTCTTGGATCCATCAACATCGCGAATTCCTCCTACAGGCTCCATTCCGTACACAGAATTAGCAAGGGAAATACAATGCAGAATAACCAACACCAAAACCCATGCTTTTATCTTCATCGTCGCCTCTCTCCCTTATCCCGATCCTTTCCGATTCACGCGTTTTTAGATTTCGATGCGACTTTTTTCCGCAGCACGTGGGGGCCCCATGCTTTGGATTTGGTGATTGGAATCTGCTACGCCCTTGCTTCCTCTAACATTTTCCAATTGGATGCTGCTTCATTTTCCAAATTCCAAATTCCAAATTCCAAATTCCAACTGTTAGAAGTAAATCCAAGGCCTCTTAAAAAAAAAAAAAAAAAAAGAGAAAAAAAAAGCGAATCTAAGGTCAAAACAATTGAAAAACCCTTCAGGATTAATGAATTTAAATGAGTTAAATGAAGTTCATTTTTTACTGATACGTGTAAAAGTGAATAGATCTCAAAGGAAAAGAAAACCAAGTTCATTTTATTAGAAAAAGAAAAAGAAAAAGAAAGCATACGATAAAAATCAAATTATCGTAGTGAGATGACACTAGAGTTGGTAATATGAGTTGATAAGATGGATGTACGCGCTTTAGCTAATTTTAGAAGATTAATTTGTAAAATTTAAGGTGAATAAAATCGGACTAAATTGACCAGGCCATTTATCTGGCAATGTGAGTTTGGCCAGATGGCCCATTAGCAGATTAGCTCGAAATTTTTATTTAATTTTTTTAAGTAATTAGGTTCGTAATTAAGATTTTCAAGGATTCATTTATAAAATTTGATATTTTTGTTATCTCTTTTATAGCATAGTGGTTTTAAAAATAATTATTATTATAATATATTAAACTTTATTGTTTTAACTATTTTATTTTCAATTTCTAATGTATCCTTTTTAATATAATTTATATGATAATTTAATATTTAAAATCTTATATTAAAATTCTGAGAAATGCATTTGAATTAAATAAATTGTAGTTTTAATATTGAATATATATATATATATATATATATATATATATATATATATATATATATATATATATATATATATATATTTATTTATTTATTTATTTATTTATTTATTTATTTATCTCATTAATCATATTTTAAATATTTACATAACAAAATAATTTTATTTTTAAAATAATTAACAAAAATTATACACTAATTTTTTTTCTAATATGATTATATCTTTTAGCAAAATGGATTTTCAAACAAATATGATATTTCATTATTATACGATTACAAATTTGGGAAAAAAAAATTATTTCAAACATAAATGAAATTTGTGTTGTTAACATCCTAAATTATTTAATACTTGATAATAACTCAACCATAATTGAGATGTACATTTTTCTAATGTGAAATCACATGTTATTATTAAATATAACGAGGATAAGTATGAAAATTCAAGATAAATGAGATTTCATTTAATACTTTGAAGTTGCTTTTTTCAAATATGTTCTTAAGTTGTTATTTTATTGTTTTGGTATTATTTATTTAAGTTTGCTTACTATTATTATATTATTTAAGCTCGATCATTTTATATATTAATTATTATTATTATATATTTGTATATTATTTATTTTATTTGAAGAATGATGAATTTGTAAAGTTAATTTTTAGTATTTTAGGTTTTTAACGTTTAAGCGGAATTTTATTTACTGTATGGGTTGGAATGGGCGATCAATACGCCGAATATGGGGTGGTTAGATTAGTCAGCCCGTTTTAGCAAGAGTGACCCAAATGTCTTCTTTTGAAATGAGTTGGATTGGCCTGTTCATCATTTCTAGCAGCCTTGAGTAAGTATATCATGAATAATAATAAAAACATGAAAACATAAATTAAAATTTTAGATTTTTATATAAGAACCATTTTATTGAAAAATAATAATCGAAAGATAAAAAAAAATCATTAGTTATAAAAAGGTGAGATAAAGGAAAAATCATTTTATTTTAGTTGAAGAAATATTAAACAATAATGTTTACTAGAGAGAGGTGGTTAAATGTGACTGGTGGATGGGCGTGGGTGGTTGCTTGCTTGGGAAGTTTTGTAAAAGGATATTCCCTCTTTTATTAGTATTTCCGCTTTCGAGTTGTCGTAAAAAGCGGTGACATAAAAGCACATGACATATGCATTGACTTTTTTCTTCTTCGCTAAGGTGTCGTGTTGGATCCATATGCATTGACCCCTCTTTTCTTCTTCGCTAAGGTAGCGAGTCTTATAGTATTTTATTTTATTTTTTTTGCATTGACCCCTTTTCAACCATTTTGTTTTAGTTTCTTCAATTGGATTTTCAAACTAAAGCAAAATAAAAACTTTAAAAAGAAACATGTTGATATTTTAAATTTTCAATGAAATAATTTTAAATGTTTTAATAAATACTAAAAATATCCTAACTAGTTCAAAGGATCTGGGTTTTGGTATTCTCCTTATTTTTTAAAATGAAAAAAATGGGAATAAAACAAATTTGTATAGGAATCAAATAAATTTATAGTGTTTTTCTAAAACAAAAAATTGTCCATCCCAACTCTTCATATAAGAGCATGAGAAGATGCATGATTGAAACTCTCATGATTTTTTCTTAGTATATCTCAAAATGAGGATGATTTTTTCTACAAACTTAATAAAGTTAAATTATGAGTATATAAATAAATATTTAATTAAACTATTAAATTACCAACCTTGGTGTCATTGTCACCTTCAATAACTTTCTTTATTCAAGTTCAAAGTTTTCATTATGATTGATTGATGGGATTGATTGATAATTGAAAAGCAAATCGATAAAGGAGTATGATCAGATGCTTCAGTTTTGCTCTAAAGTAACTCTATAAGGATAGAGACTATATGAGTTTTAGGATTTATTTGGTTGTGATCCGATTGTTTTGGTTGATTTTTCTCTTAAGGAATTGTGATTTTTGGTTATTCTTAGGTGGGGTTTTTTTCGCTTATCTTTGAATATAAACTTGAGGCAATGTTGAATAGTTCTTGATGGGGATATAGGAGTGGGCCAAAGTATCGCCACTCGCGGCCGATAGAGCAATGGGGTCACTTTGCCCAGCCACGTGTCATCCATAGCGGCCCAAACGGAGGCCGGCTCGTGGGTTTGCACGTGGATTCGATTTTCCAGGAAATGGAAGGAATGAGAAGGCAAAATGCTGAAGTAGATCATTATGTCATTGGAATGTGAGGAAGATGAAATATTCACCAAAGATATAAATCTTCGTCCGTCGAGTCTGTATAAAGGAAGAAAAAGCGATAGAAGACCATCAGTTGGACATTCTCGATAAAGAAGGAGGATTGGTAAAATAAACTCCTTTAACTAATCCGTTCTTAATCCCAAAAGTGTATGTGAGAAGCAATACCCTCCGATGGGAAAGACCACGAGTCAGATCAAGCTGGATCGATATCCACTTCTGAAATACAAGGCGCTCCACCGAAGGTGCGCGTGCGAACGGCCAGGCACATGCTCTGCCGGAAAGAATCGGCAGGCGTCGGAGCGGCGATGAAGCCCTCGTGACCACTTCTTCCTTCGATTCTTCTTGCGGGAGCGTCACGCATCAGGCATAGATCGACATTGCATTAATCTGGCCCGGCCCTGACGGCCAGCATCCTCGGTTGGCCCGGTAATCTCGAGGTCAGCCCAGCGATACGCTCGGCCCGATTCGGACCCGAGCAAAGGCATCATCGGTTGGCCGTCTGTAGGAAAGCGGCGGTTCCTCGTCAACATAGCGATTCCTCGATTCGCATTAGTGTGACGAGGAACCTGGCGGGGTAACAATCCAGGGATGCGGGGATCCGCAGCGATATGACGGCGGACCCACGGGACGGTGGAAGCGATGCAAGCGATACAAGCCGAAGTGGGCGGCCGCCTCTTGACCCGGCGTGCGGTCGAAGAATTGGAGCAACACGAGCGGAATCTGACATCGGCAGGAGACCGCAGCGAGGCCGGGAAGGCCATAACCTCCACTCCCATGAGGAACGGCTTAGTGAGACATTCCCAGGGCATCGAAGCGACGAGTCCGGTCGGGCGAGGGCATGGACCATGGTGGCCCCGACGGAGGAAGCGGCGTTATGCGGGAGGCGGTTCGTGAGCGAGCGCAATCACCTCGACTAAACGAGGAACAATAATGGGAAGCGGGAGGTTCAAAACCTTGTGAAGCTCATCACGTGAAGGAAGTGGTGAAGGGGCGAGCCCCGGATACTATGGATACCTTGGTGCGACAAGCGAATCTCCTTCCGCGGTAGAAGTCTTACACTTTCCGCTAAGTAGCGAGGAAATTTAGAATGCCTCGGTGAGAAACATTCGATGGGTCAGATCTGTCGATCCCACCTTAATGCTAATCGGATGGGCTGCGTGGGTATCTCGGAGATGCTGTGCGTGTAGGGCTTCGCCACTACGCTCCGAAAGGGCGGCTTTGGCACGGTTCAATAAATTACCGCCGTCATCTGGTCGTTCGGGAGCCCCAGGCTGTTGCGTTCGGTCTCCCCGCCATCGAACTAGGACGTACGAAAGCTTAGCTACCATCTATTGACCATCGAAGCAGGATCGCGAGAAAGTTTGAAATCCATATGCAAGATTCAGTAGGAGTCCACGAAGATAGGCGTACCCAGGCCGAAGAATTCGACATCCACGGCTTTCATCGCGGGGTTGGGCGTGCGATCAAAGGACTGATGTTCTACATCTCGAAGAACCCTCCAAGCTAGCATGTGAGGGTCCTGCAGCGAAGAAGTACATAAACGAGGAGGCCCTCATGTCGAGAGGCTCCTCGCCCGCAAAGAAAAAGGGACTGACAGACCAGGGCGAGGCGGGCGAGAGGCAGGCTGACCGGAGGAATCCCGAGCACGGGCTGGGCGATCCCCCAAAGGCGAGGAGTCCGGGGGAGGCCGTTTGGGCCCACCGTAGCAAGGGCAGCGGCGTTACGAGTCTAGCGCTTCACTCCACTAACGGCCTCGATTATCTGAGTCACATGAGGTGCGAACGAGCGATTCACGAGATGGCCCGGAGGCTCGGATGAAATCAGATCGCGATAGGGATAACACGAATGCGAGTTCCAAAGGGTATGGGCATGTAGGACAACTATATACAATAAGAGAAATAGAATGTTGTCTGGCGCGGATATCTTCGGCGTTTCATATCTCCAGGGAACCAAGCTCATAATCAAACCCAAAGTCGGGCCCAAAAACCATAACGACCCCGGCTCGACAACGCCACCTCGGTGGCTGATTCGGCACCGGCACCCCACAGGAGAAATCCATGTGATCTCGGGAGGATTTGCTAGGAGGGAGAATCTGGTGACTCGAAAAAGCCCACTCGTAGCATAAGATCGGCGGACAGCAAAATCTGGCGGTATCTAAATTACCACGGATCGGCACTACGTCACGTTCGGCTCGGATCACGGAAGAGTGCCGGCCACCATGGCGACCGGCGAGTTCGGCGCAATTGTGGCCAATCTGACGGAGTTCATCGGGTTTTAATTGATAATGGGAGTTCGGTGACATCATCTTAGCGTCGACCCTTCGATAGAATGGGTATTGGAAGAAAAATTTGGGCCAAGTCGGCCCTGCGTCTGGGGGATTTTCGAGGGAGAGAAATATTCATAGTTGGGCTCGATTCAATTGGTCTTGACCAGGAACCCACTGCCGAGCAAGCGGCAGTGAGTTCCTTATAGTGGGCGCCAGGTATTTTTTTATAATATCTTTGCTAGGAAGACCCTCCCTGTATGATAAAAGCCATCCTCGGCATACCATAATAATCAAATTCCCAGCCGGTGAATGAAGTCGGGACGGTCCAGGGAAGTCGGCGGAGCGGGGAGCGGCTACCTGACCTCCATGAAACAAGGCGGTCGGCGAGTAAGTATGAAGCGAGCTTGACATGCGTGACGAGGTACTCACGGGCGAACCCTGAGGAGTGGAACGATATATTTGGATGGCGACCTGAACATCTAAACACATCGGATCTAAATTAGCGAAGACCTCAGCCTCTCGCTCGGTTGCGAGAACAAAATAGAGTGTTTTTGCGTGGAGCACGGTCGGACATGGGAGGAATCGACCCCACGTGATCACTCATAGATTGAACACCAGCCCCTCCTTTCGCCGGTCGAGCAAGCGCTAGGAAGTTTCGCACGGAAAGGCAAAGGCCATCATTAGGGAGTCGGCAAGCTCCTCAGCCGGGAAGCGATAAAAGAAGTGGAATACCACTGAGTGGCTAGGCTAGCAGTTGTACTGCGTCGAGAAAGCTAATGGCAAATGGCGACCTACATCGACTTCACTTGACATAAACAGCGTGCCGAAGGACGGCTTCCTCTAGAATCGACCTCATCGTGGGCGCCACCGGGCCACGAACTTCTGATTTTATGGATGCATTTTCACCTTTACAACCGGATCGGCTATGGACCCAGATGACCGGGGAAAGACTTCGTTCATCACGGCCTGAACCTGCGTTGTCGGGTAATGCGGGTTTGGGCTCAAAAATCTGAGGCGACCCTACGAGAGAGATTAGTGAATCGGATGTTCCAAAAGAAAATAGGAACAACAATGGAGGTATATATAGACATCATGCTCGTGAAGTCCACGAATCAGATCTCCATGTAGCCACGCCTCTACGGGCATTCCGGATCTGAGAATTATAACATGAAAATTTGAACCCGGCGAATGTGCCTTCGGTGTGTCAGCCGGAAAGTTTCTAGGTTTCATAGTTAACCACGGAAGGTGAAGCGAATCGGACAAAATAAAAAGCATTGATCGACATGTCGCGCCCGGGAATAAAAAGTCAGTAGTGACGGGAAGGATTGTAGCTTTAAAGCGTTTGTATCGAGCAGTGATAAATGCCGTACTTTCTTCCAGTTACGAAGAAAGCCTTTCAATGGGACCGAAAAATGTGAGGAGGCATTCATTAAAAAGCGTGCACAGGTTCTCCTCCACGTTCTAGTAATCTGTTGAAGGGAACTCCTCACTTTATTACTTAAGCGAAGTATCAGAGACTTCTCAGCCCGGTCACGGTACCGTCGAAACAAGAGCGAGTCGGCCTGATTTATTATGCTACGGTCGGGCTGCGAGGGCGGAGGAGGTAGAGAATGGAAAAATTGATGTGCTTGGTGTGACTCGGAGCCGACCATTTCGGCTCACACCATGAAGTCCCAACGGAATATCCAATGAAGCGGGTGTGCCTGAGCCGAGTCTCCGGAAGGCGTGGAAGTGGGCACGTAGAAATTTGCGCGAGTTCGGCATCGGGTGCAGAGACCCAGCGCTATAAAGGACGGGGTCTGGCGGGCTTTTGTCATGGAATTCACTCAGATAGAGCTAGAACCCACTCGTTCGAAGGCGACCTCCGATGGAAACTCTCGTAGATGGGCCTGGAGTGCACGGGAGCGGAGCGGGGCCCTAATGCGACCTCAGGAGGGATGGGCATTGAATGCACTCGGGTTTGGGGTTCAGGTACTTCCGGCAAACGAGGGGGTCGTGCGGGGGCGGAGTCGCCGCGGGCCTCGGCCTCGCTCATTCCGCTGGCTCCTCGACCGACTAGGGTCTACGGTGACTCTGACTAGTGGTGAGACGGATCGAGAAGATACATACGGAACCAAAAAGTGAAACGATGGTTCTATATCTCAAAGAGTCAGTGATTTACTAAAGGAAATTTGTGTTGGTTGGTCGAAACTCACGTCCCAAGTAGGAATTCCGGTAGACGGCAAGGTGGCTCTGACATTTCAGGGAAGATCTAGGCATGTCAGCCTATCGAGATACTTGGCGAGACCCTCACATCGATCCTTACGGCATGGTGGTCGCGGTAGGATCCCATAGAATTTGGATGGATCCCATTTGGGATTAGCATTAATGACGGAACTACCCAGACTGACCCCAGAAGCGGCTAAGGGCCGGTGAGTCTTCAGGTTTACGACCTGAGGAGCCTTTACAAACGAGGATTCTTCACACCTTTCTAAAATGCATCGCGGGGAAGACCACAGTATGTGCTAAGAGAGAAGTACACGAGGGCATATCTGGGAATCATATCGGGCGGGCTTTGCGAGTAAAGTTTGAGACAAGGATCTTCTTGGCTTTCTGATACTTAAAGATCGTAGGCCTAGTTAAGAAATCGAGAATCTCTACGCGGGGGTACTGCCTTAGTGTCGCGCCTCGAGTCAGGAGCCTTTAACATCAATCACCCGGCCCACAGCCACTTTCGGCCCGATGGGGTTTGGACATAATGGGACCCTTGGTCAGCGAGACGTCTGAATTCATAATTGTCCTTGATGGACTATTTCACCAAATGGGGCGAAGCCCAGAGCCTTTAGTAAGTGGAAGCAGGCTGTCTGTAATTCGTATGGCGTGCCATTATATGCGGGTTTGGCATCCAAGAATACAGTATCGGATAATGGAAAACAATTCGTGACACCAAATTAAGGGTTTTTCTTAGAGCTCGGGATCAAAAATTATTACTCCTCACCCGGCGGCGCACCCTCGATCAGCGAGCGGTCGAAGTCACCATCGAGGAACCACTAAGGCTGCTTTGAAAACGAAATTGGAGGACCTTAAAGGTTGGGTAGAATACCTCCAGGGTATTATGGGCCTACGGGGCGACACGAGTCAGTGACGGGAGACCACAGATTTGCCCACTAACAGCATGACAGTAGCCAGATTGAGGTCGGAATAAAATCTCCTAGAGTCGAGTTAATCGGAGAACCTGATGTGAGGCCTGCGTGAACTTGGAACTCTGGATGGCTTGTGGCTTGGTTCCTTGTCTGAGAGAAATTATCGAGGAAGACGGCCCGGGTGTGACGGGAAAGTCGAGCCCAAAAGTTACATGCAGAGTTTGGTCTAAAGAAATCTACTTACGAGAAAGAATCCACGCATGGAAAGTTAGGCTATTTGGGAAGGATCGCATATAATAACACGGCCGTCGGGCCAGAGGCGGTGAGCTCGAAACGAAAGGAGGGAAAAATTTTACAACATACATGGAATGCGGGCATCTTAGGCGTTTTACCGAGTAGGCATCGGTTTGTTATATTGAATAAAGCCTTGTCGGTTCTCATGTGTGAATGGGCACTTTGCAGTTAGTTAATTAGATATCTCAAACATTTCGATAGATAACAGAAAAATACGCAATGGGGAAGTTCATGAACATAAAAAGTCTCTCTTTATTTCAAATGAATCGTATTCGGTTACAATCAGTGATGTCCTCGATTACATCTTGATATGCACTCAGTACAGGCAATTCCCTCAAAAAAAAAAAAGGAGTATGATAGGGAGAAAAGAAAAGAGGGAAAAAGATGGGGACAAAAGAAGAAAAGACGAGAAAAGAAAGAAGAAGAAATGAAATAGAAAGTTGTGGAAGAAGGAAGAAGAAAAGAAGAAGGAGGAGAGGTAGAAAGGAAGAAGATAAAGAGAAAAACGAAGTGCGGCCACAGGAAGATGCCGCCCTCTCAGACGCGTCACAGCCAAAAGCTAGGGAATAGCAGGGACTCCCATAAAGGGAGACTGGGAAAAACAACTCCCACACTTGGGACGAAGGCTGAGGTCCAGTCGGAGCGAGGCAGTCGAACATTGAGCATCCATCCCATGCGAACTCCATCCACCGAGAAAAAGCGAATCTGGCGTAGAAACCTGAAGCGAAGCGGAGACCCTATTTATAAAGAGGCGAAGCATTTGGAAAACTCCACTTGTAATCGTTAAATTCTCCATAAGTCGGCATTAATGATGGTTGCGCCTTTTCGAGACACTTGTGGCGGTTTAGTTCACCAAAGCTCTTCACACACTGAAAATCATACGAGGCATCATCAGTTAGCGCCAGGAGCCCAGTTGCTCACTTTTGTGGCTCCTACACTCTGCACGAGGCCAGCTGCCTCGAGAGTCGAGACCGGCTCGGGCTACATCGCCATTCGGCAGACGCCGCAGGCCCGAGCGGGGCCGGTTGCTCCGCTGACGAGCTCCTGCACTGCCGCACGAGCCCGCGGCGCCTCGAGTCGGACCGGCAGGCTACGTCGCCATTCGGCTTGAACGCCGCCCAGGCCCGGCGCGGGACCCGGTTGCTCACTTTGTGAGGCTCCTCTGCTGCACACGAGGCCACGGCGCCTCGAGTCAAACCCGGCTCATTTCTGTCGCCATTCGGCGAACGCCGCAAGGCCCCGGCGCCCGAGGCCAGTTTCACCGGCTGACGGCTCGCTGCGCGGTACGGGCGCCTCCGAGGCGGACCCGTTTCGGGCTGCGTCGCCGTCGGCAGAGCGCCGCAGGCCCGGCGCGAAGCCCGATTGCTCACTTTTGGCGAGCTCTTCCCGAAGCGGCTGCCAGCGAGCTCTTGCGGTTTGTACGGCGAGCTCCTCAGCAGCTCACGCAGGCTCCTCCCAAGCAGCTCTTCCCTCAAAAATGGGCGAGCTCCACTTTATTCATTACGGCGAGCTCTTCCCATTAGTAAAGTGGGCCGAGCTCCCACTGTGTGATACGGCGAGCTCTTCCCTCGGCTTCGGATGGGCCGAGCCTTACTTGTACATTCGCGAGCCCGTCGCGCACATCGGACTGACGGGCTCGCTACGCAAAATCCTATTAGCAGAGCTCTCCCTCGGCTCGGACGGACCCGAGCTCCTACATTCACATTGGCGAGCCCTTATTGCGCTTGGATGGGCGGGCTCTTCCTACAATTCCTATTGTGGATCTTCCCTCGGCTCGGATGGACGAGCCCTTCTTGTTGTTTGCAGAGCCCGTAACACTTTGCTCCCGGACGAGCGGGCTCGCACCTACAAAAAATCCCATTGTGAGCTCTCCTCCAGCTTCAGACGGACCGAGCTCCTACTATTCACATTGGCGAGCCCTTCGCGCACTTGGATCGGCGGGCTCCTTCTGCAATTCTATTGGCGAGCTGCCCTCGGCACCGGATGGGCCGAGCCCTTACTATTTACATTTACGCGAGCCGCAGCACATCCAGACTGACGGGCTCCTTCCTAAATCCTATTGGCAGAGCTCTCCCTCGGCTTTCAGACGGGCTGAGCTCCTACTATTCCACATTGGCGAGCCGCCGCGCACTTGAAGCAGGCGGGCTCCTTCCTACTTATTCACATTGAGCCGCCGTTTTGCATATCGGGCAGGCGGGCTCCATCCTGCAATTCATATTGGCCAAACTCTTCCCTCGATGGGTGGCTCCAGCTGTTCATCTGGCGAGCCCTTCACTTTGCCCTTCGAGGTGGACGGGCTCCACCTTATTATTTTCATTGGCCGAGCTCTTCACGTGGTCTGACATGGGCGAGAGCTCTTACTCGCGTCCCCGACGAACGCTTCCTTGCGGTCCCAATGCAGGCTCTACTCGCCTCGGCCATTGTGACCTCGACCACAAGCAGTGCCGCATTCGCGGGTAACACCGAGACGGATGGCGTAGGCGTAGGCCCGGCTTGGAAGTAAACTCCGCCTCTCAATATACGGTTTAGGAACCAGTAGTTCAAGCGAGATAGTATACGAAATTTCAACGATACGATCTGGGTGCTAAGACCCTGGTCAGGTTATCTGTTTAAGAAAAAATAAAGATATCTCAATTTAGAACACTAATTTCGAAAAATGAATGTTTATCGAAAGGGGCTCTACAATTATCGAATTGAGGCCCGACAAAAAAAAAAAGAAAGGAAGTCGACATCGGGAAAGCATAAATGAGTCACAGGATTCGAGGGCATCGGTGATGAAGAAGAATGAGAAGGGGCCTGTCGGGCACGAGGCTCTTGGGAATAGTACGTGTCGGAAGATTCCTCAGCCTCTTCATCACTTGGGAGGTCAAGAGTGAAATCGGTTGATGCGCGTGGATAGCGCCGGATTTGGCGAACCACTGAAGCCCGCGAGGCGCGGCGGTCTCGCGGTGTCGGATAACCTCATCCTGCGGCGACCACGACTGGCGGTGAAGATCGCCTGCTGACCACGGCACTCCTCGCTCGGCGGAGTCTTGATAAATTTACGGCGGAGGGCTGCGGCGGCGGTCTCAGCGACACCTTGCCCTCACGGCTTATGACCCGAGCGTTCAACATTTTTTCCTTATCATTCAAATCACGATGGCCGCGTAGCTCACTTTGAAAGATCCATTGCTTTCACTTCGGGAGGTGATGAAGTTCCTCCACAACAGTTGAAGCTCACTGCAGACGAGACTTGACCCCTCCGTCTCGGCAAAATCATTTCTTGCGCTGAAAGCTCACCGAGCCTCGGCGCCCTCGGCGTTGTCGAGCGCTCCGGACATAAATCTTCTCTACTTCGGCGAAACACGGCCGATGGTATCTTGGTCGGAACTCGTCGCTCTTTCTTGATCATATCTTGCGCTTGCTCCTGCCTTTCGGCCGCTGAAAGTGAGAAATCTTGCCGCCTTTCTCATCCGGGCGATCTACATGTCTTTCATTTCGTAGCCTTACTCCGGCGGGCCCTTAAAATAGTGGCAGCTGCATCTCCGAAGCAATAAAATCGATTGCTTTCGGCCACGGAACCCGACATGGAAGTAAGCACGATGGAGCTTGCAGAAGCTGACCCACGAAAAAGGTAAGGCGAGGCTTCATGGCCGTGACCCGCTGAGCTCCGGATCTTAGGACTCGGGAGGATGGATGAGATGGCTCCTGCTGCGAACTTGGGGTTAGAGAGAAAAGAATCCTTGACTGCACCAGCTTTTTGTTTCAATTTCTTTCTCGACGGCTCATGCGTCCCCCCCAGGGTGACTCGAGCATTGTCGGAGGCGGATTCCATACGGTTATAGGCGGGGCGTCGGCGGAGACGACGAGCTACCTTGAAAGACCCCTTTGCCTTTACAGCGGGTTGGGGGAGGCCGCGAGGTCGAAACCGAGGGGTGGCGGCCTTTGCTTAGGCTCTTGGGCGGGGAGGGGAGGGCGCCCCGATCCACTGGCCCCCGACCGGGGTGACGGCGCCGCCTCCGGCTCTTGGGCGGGAAGAAGGGGAGACGCCTGAATTAGTTCCGGCCGAGGGGCGACGACCGCACCTTTCCGGTTCTCGAACGGGGAGAAAGAAGACACCCAGTTGCAGACCTTGGCGGAGCAGGTCGGTCTTCTCGAAGGAGCTCGGGTTTTTTCCTTTTTACTTTCACAGGGCTTGAGATGTAAGCCCCGATAGACAAAATCTCTCTCCTGGGAAGGCGGCGACGTAGGCGAGGAAGAAAATCCCGAGGGCGAAGGGGCGAGAGACCTCGAGGCGGAGGGACGTGGACATCGACTGGATGGACTGGGATGTCGGGCTTTATCGACTCACGCGTGGAACTGACGGGGCATTCCCGTAGCCAATGGGAGCTACGACGTTATCTTCGTCGCTAGGTGAGGCGAGCACTGGAAACATGAGAGGAAAAGCGAAGGTCGGAAGTATTCGATCGTCTTTAGACAAAATCAAACGAAAAAGTAATTCAAATACTCACGAAGGTTATCAGGGGTGCTCCACGTCCTAGGCACGAGGGGTGTCGTCCACTATCGAGGAGAATCGTACTCCCGGTTAGACCCTTGTTGAAGAAGTATTGTCCCTTCGGGACATGTGAAGAAGGAAGGTCAGAGATCACCGGAAGGGGCACGGGGCGTGCGGAGAAATCATCTGAAACCCTCGACGGTGGCCAGGTTGGGTTAAAAAGTGGGACGAGCCACGTAGCGCCAGACCCTATCCTAAAAGGTTCAATAAACACCTTAAAATACTGACCATTAGGAGGCCCGAAATTTGGGAAGGAGCCGGATGTTGAAGTGTTGCGAACCCCTTTTATGAAGGGATGCGAGAAACGAAGAACGTTATCAAGGCGACTTCAAGCGAATATCACCGAGATGCGGAGGCAGCATAAAAGTCGAGAAAACATCGGGGGACCATATTCGGACACGGGGCTGATGTCGTTCGTAATAGCTCATATGAAGGACGACCTTACTAGGTCCGCATTCCACGGCATGCTGACGGACCTTTGAGGTAATAAGGCCCTTGAATACTTAATCGGATTTATTTTCTTTTTACCCTTACCCCGAAGGAAGGGAGGCGCCTCGGGGAGCATTTGGTCCGGCGGGGATCGAGCTTCACGGGAACATCCTGGCTTTGCCGGGACAGCGCCCGTGAAAGAGTACATCGCCCGTCATGAGAGAAGAGCGACTTGGACCCATGACATAAGCAGCGGTATCGCGAAATCAGAGACTGACGAACCACTGGGGCGCAAGTCGTACCCAGCTAGAAAAAAGAGTACGAAGAAGGCGAGGAGACGCGAGCAGGAATGAGAGGGAAGAAGGAAAACGCCAGAAAAGGACTGACACTAAGCAGGACGGAGGAAAATCAAGAGCAAAATACAAGAACACCAAGAAATATAAAAAAAGACAAAAGTGGGAAGTTATGGGCGGAGGAATTGGCGGGAAGGTCGGCAAAGCGAGGAAAACAAGGGAGTATGAAAACAAGCGAAACTGAAGAGCCATCGTGCCTTCCACGTGTGGCGGCGGTCGGGTTAATCGATCCACATCAACGAGACACGAGGAAATAACAGTGCGAGGATTAATGGCCTGCCCGCGGTCCGTGTAACATGAGGTGAGGCGATAGAGTATAGAATTGGACCCAGTATCCCACTCGCCGACCAGATGAAGCTGATGGGGTCCTTGCCCAGCCGTATCTTCCATAGCGACCCGAGACGGAGGCGGCTCATTGGGCTGAAACATGGTTGGAAAATGGGAGCCCGTACTCGACGATCGGCATTATCAGCTTCCCGATAAAAGAAGATAGAATATTCCACAAGATATCCTACTCATCCGATCAAGTCCTATTATAAAGGAAAGAAAAAGCAATAGAAGACTATCGATTTGGACATTCCTCGATAAAGAAGGAGGATTATTCCAAAATAAACTCCTTTGACTAATCCATTGCTAAATACAAGAGTGTTATGTGAGGAAACATACCCTCGATGGGAAAGACCACAGAGTCATGATCAGCTGGATCAATATCCACTCTGAAATACAAGGCAGCTCCACAGTACGAAAGGTACACGTCTGAGCAAGTAGGCACGCTTCTCTCTTTCCTCTCGAAAGAATCGGCTTAGGCATTGGAGCGGCCCAGGCGAAGCCTCGCGGAGCCCTTCTTCCTCGATTCTTCTTGCGGAGCGTCTTGGCGTCAGGCACGTAGATCCCAGCATTGCGGTAATCTAACTTGACCCGAAGCGACCCGGCATCCTCGGTTCGGCCACGGCCCGGTCTCGGTCGGCCCGCGACCCGCGCGCTCCGGCCAGTTAGGTTGAACAAAGGCATCATCAGTTCTTAATAGCATTAAGTATTAAGTTGTTTGTTTTTTAACATTAGGTAGCGAGTAGGGATGGTAACGGGACGGATTATTTAGGGTTCTCGCCCCGCCTCGCTCTTAATGAGACGGGTTTTGTTTAATTGTAATTGGGTTTTTAACAGGTTCGAGTTTATTTTCTCAATTCCGAGACAGGTTCGGGATGGGTTCAAGTATTGTTACTCCCATCCCGCCTCGATTATATTTTAAAAATAATTTTTTATTATTTTATTTTAAACTTTAATATAAATAATAATAATTAGAATGTTTTTAATAAATAATTTATAAAAATTCGTAATATTTTATTTTTTATGAAATATATTAATTTTAATATAATAAATATAAAGAAGCAAAAAAGTAAAAATCAAATGTAAGCGGGGCCAGGTTTGAGAATTTTTTCATCCAGCCCGCCCTTCCCCAACCCCATTTAATTTTTAAATGAGACAAGTTTGAGAATTGAAAAAAAATAAGCAGTAAATTAGGGATGGGGTAGTCTGGAGTCCCCGAACCCTCTAGTTGTCGTCCTTGTAGTATTTATTTGCTATCACTTATTTTTGGACAACGATGGAGTTTTCTTTTAGTGGAAATGAGCTTAAATAGAAAAAGTAAAATATTTTCACTTTTTCTATTTAAAATTTTAAAAAAAAATTTCAACAATAAGTCGTGAAAATTTTAAAAAACAAGCGACTTATCTTGAAAAGCGGAATATTTCGGCGTTAAGTCAACAACCTTGTGTGATAAAACCACCTCATCTACATGTTTTTTTCCACTTTTTTTTTCAATCAAGTGGTTGTTCCACATAGATCTATGTTTTGTTTTGTTTTGTTTTTCTCATGTTTTCCTCATTGTTTTATTATGACGTGTTGTTTGTGTTGGATTCCATCAGCTTGTTGCGGCAAGGACTAGTGTTTTGGGCAATTCAAAACATATCTGATTAAACAGAAACATCAATTCCAATCATGACCATCAATACTGTAAAACTGCAATATTATGAATTCTAGTCCTAATAGAATTTTCAAATATGTATGTTTTGTGTCGAGTAATTATGTTAGTACTATTAACTTGGATGTTATGTCATCCTTACGTGTTTCAATAAATACGATTATGTGTCATTGGATGTATTATTAGTTTAAATCAATGAAATTTCTATTTAAAAAAAATGTTAATATGGTGATTTTTAGCTTACAAAAAACAAACATGAAACAACTAAACAAACTAAATGCTTAATATGGTTAAGCACTATTCAGTATAGAAGTTATATTCAACTTTAAAAAAACAAAAAACAAAAAACAATGTAAAGTTAATATTGAAGTTTTTTTTTTATAGCTAAATATTTTGTCATAATGTAATAAACAGTACCCCTTGGGATGCTTTACTAGGCATGTGGACAACTAATATTGAAGTTCAAAATTATAATAGACCATGGATTTAAACAACATTTAAAATGGTGGTTGTTATGTAAAGGGAAGGGTGACGTTGGAAAAATTCTCCAAAAGAAAGGGTGTGTCTAATGCTTGGAAAGGTGTGACGTACTGCGTAAGACCCCCCCGAAAATCTTAATTTTTAAAGGTAAATAGTAGTTTAGTCAGGAAATCCGGAATTTTCTAGATGCCGAATAGCGAAGCGGCTTACATGCGTGAAGTCGTCTTGCGAAATCCCCAGTTGTCGCGTCGAATTTGGTCGAATTTGAGGCGGTCGAGGAATTTCCACATTTTTGAGACAGGAGTGGTGCGGGACATAGCGCGGTATAAGTGGCTCGAGAGGTCTGCGATGTCGTGTGTGCGGAATGGAGTCGAGCATTGAGTTCAAGTGTGGGCCCATGGGAATGTGGCATCGTGTTATTGGATAGAGAATCGAAAATAGATGGATAGAGGATAAAGTGTAATCCAAGGTAACCAGCAGAGGGTGACATGTGGCAGAGAGAAGACAACTCTCTTCCCGGCCCCATCTTGTGTGGTTTGGGAGAGGGGAGAAAATGGAGAAAGGAGGGAGAAAAGATGAGAGATTTTAGAAAGAGTGTGTCTACCTTATCTCTAAATTTCCGGTGATACGTCGCTGAGTGCAGATGGGAGCCAGAGACAAAGTTGATGCACTATAAGGCTACGGCGTGGATCTGGGTTTTGTGGGTTCGACAAGTATTTCAGGAGGTAGGGTGCCCCTATTTGGATATTCCTTGTTTAAAAGGTCATGAGAATGGCTTTAGGTGTTGTGATGCCTGAAATGGTCATGGATTTCGGTTCCAAAGAAGTGGAACCAATGCTTGATGAGGGAGTTGTCCATGGATAGCCCACGTACTGTTATGGGACTATTAAAAAGTATGGATTGATGGTTGGACTGAAAATTTGTTCATGAGTTTTGCTTGCATGTTATTGCTTGAATTGAATGACTTGGTATGTGTATGGGAAATGATATGTTAATGCATGATAATTGATGTATTAACATGAATGTTTGAATTATATGAAATATAATTGTGTGTGAACCATTTGAATTTGATATATGAATTAGCATCATTGCATTCATGTGCAGAGTGACATCGCGTCGAGTCGGGTGTAGGTGCACGATATGGTTGTTCACCACTCTTGGTGAATGTGGGTTGAGTTTGTCTTTGGGACTACTTCCAATAAAGACTCATAGTTCAAGTTATAAAATGAGAAATAATTAATGCGTGTTGGGCATCCCTGGAACTCGGGTGTAGGAGACTCGTGGTATTATCTAAAAGGTTCTGCATGGGTGTGAGAGACCCGAATGGGTGTGAGAGACCCACGGTACTGTGAGACCCTAGATAAAGTAAAATGATAGACACGGGTTGCAAACCTGGGAATTTCTCTAGATCTCGAATGATGACGCGGGTCATACCTTTGAGTTCGTCTCGCGAAATCTAGGTACATAGTCAAATTTCGTCGAATTCCAAGAAGGTCGGAATTGCACATATTTTGAGACAAACGGACGAATCAAAGAGTGACACGTGGCATGAAGATGCATGCCACTGCTTTGAGGAGAGGACGCGATGCGCTAAGTGGAGGTCAGTGTCACACTTATCTTTGCATAAGAGGATAGTGGTGGGAAGAGTGGGCATGAATGACATGTGGAATGCTATGTGTGTGAGGGAGAGAGAAGGAAGGGTGTTACACACTAGATAAGTATTCTCCACCTAAAACGATTTGCTCGGTGGGGAGGAGGAAGAAAAAGGAAAAGAAAGAGAGAACCGACGAGTTCTACAATTAAATAAATAGAGGAGTTGCGTGAGTGAGACGGATCTGCATTGAGAGGTAGGGTTCTCTCCTAAGGCAGTTGAGTCTTTGTTTAAGAGCAATGAAATGGTCGCGGAGGTTAACAGGAGTAGTGGAATTTGGTTTAATTTCGATATAAATTTATTTGTTGGTTGGGGCAGGTTTAAGGTTTGTGTAGTTTTGAGCGTAGTTAAGAGCGGTGTTATCTTGTAGTTGGGATCACGGCATGATGATCTTGGTTGTATGCGTACGCGTGTTTTGAGTTTGGAGATTCAAATCGATTTATGTGTTATTGCTTGTTGAATAATCTTAGTTGTGTGAGAAAATGATGTTAATATATGCATGCTCGTTATATATTAACATGATGCTTGGTGTGAAGCATGTATTATGAGTGTTGCATGTAGTTTCCATCATGCATGTAACCCGAGATTTGGGGTGTCACAGCTTGGTATCAGAGCATAGGTTTATAAATACCTAGTGCTGAACATTTGATACTAATAAGAGCGATTAGTATCAGCATGAGTTTAGGTACCACGATTACCTTGGGCTAAATGGGCATGGGTTTAGATCGCCATCCATTGTGCATTTTGATGAATTGTTGCATGATATTATGCTATATATTATGTGAATTATATGCTTAGTGAATAGTATATAGGAAGTATTGAACACTAGGGTGAGAAGTTAACCTTAGGGGTTGAAAAAAAAAAAAAAAAAAAAAAAAGTTAATTGCTATTTGATATATGTAGATGGCAAGTGTCGAGGAAGAGACGGGGTCGCCCACAGGCACACCACTGTTTTTTATCGGTGGGCCTTCTGGGGCCATGGGTCTTTGCGACTCTTGCCATTGAATTTGGTGCGTTGGGGACAGGGAGGACCGAATAACCTCCAGAGGTTTATGGCACATCATCCTCTAGCATTTAGGGGATGAGGGGACCTGATGGTGGCGGACCATTGGTTTCGATAGGTTGAGAGAGTTTTCGACTTTACAAAGATCAGGCTAGCTACATTTCAGCTAGAGGGTGAGTCCTAGGTGTGGTGGGACTGGGTTAAAGCCTCAAGAAATTTGGAGGCAATGACATGGGAAGAGTTTAGAGAGCTCTTCATGGGCAAGTTTTTCCCGGCATCTGCTAGACATGCAAAAGCCCAGGAGTTCCTTGAGTTAAAACAGGGGATGATGACAGTACTCGAGTATGTGGCTAAGTTTACAAAGTTAGCGCATTTTGGGGATGATTACGTGGCCTCAGACATGGCCAAGGTGAGAAAGTTCGAGGATGGTTTGAAGTTGTCCATCCGGGGCAAGATCGTGGGACTTCTCCTACAAGACATAGATTCTATGGTCAGACAGCTTTGGCCATAGACAGAGAGATAGATGATGCCCGGAGCATCCGAGACACGGGTGCTAGTGATAAGCGAAAGGAGGGCCAACCTTCTTCGAGCTCGAGAAAGAAGTAAAGGACTTATGTTCCTGGGTTTTGAGACGGGGCCCGCGGCTTTGGGGCGAAAGTCTTCTCCAGGCTCCTAGTCGGATCGGGGCTCCTAGCCGGTCGGGACCCGATGACGTATCACTTGTCATCGAGCTGGACATAAGAGGCCGGGATTGCCCGCGGCTGAGATCGAGGTCGCTTAGGACACCTCGATCCCTAGTCATGGAGTCGGACACACTCAGACACAGTATGTTCCTTCTTACCCTAGCATGGGCGAGGAGAACATATATCAGTCCCAGGGTGCGACACGGGCACCATTTGTTTTGCAGATAGGCTAGAGAGGCCAGAGCATGGGTCGAGGTCGAGGGGCGCGGGGGACCACGGGCCAGGACCGGGACCCGAGGGGCGATGTTTGCAGGTGCACACGAAGGAGCCCCTGAGATCAAGTCGGTTATCTGAGGTGTGTCTTCTACTCTCGCGCCTATGGGCAAGAGTATTGTTGATTCTAGTGCATCTGTTAATTTATTGTTGTCTTGTGTGAATGTTCTCGCTTAAAGGTTGAATCCTTGACCGCTGCATGTGAAGTTCTCCCTAGGAATTGGGTGAGATTGATCGGATATCTTCGGGATTAGCCAGGTTAGAGATCTGCGAAGTTCTACTCCCGATGGATCTTCGGGTGATGGACATATCGGGCTTTGATGTATTCTTGGCATGGATTGGTTGACACCCAGTCGTCATTGATTATGATCATTAGGAGGGTTCTTGCTGCACACCTGGGATGGTATTCGTATTACATTTAGGGGATAAGCATGATGCTTTACCTCGAGCCGTGTATGACTCTAGATGGCACCCTATGAGGCCTTATATGGGAGGCCATGTCGATCTCTGATTTGTTGGACGGAGGTGGGAGAGAGCTCCACCACGGGTCCTGACTTGATTCGAGACACCAGAAGAGTGGGTGCGATGCGGCTTGTATGCACGGCTCGGGCGAAGACAAAGAGTTAAGCAGATGGCGGCGACCTCTAGAGTTTGAGGCGGGTGAAGTCATGTCTTCTTAAGGTGATGCCTAAGGAGGTGGCGGATTCAGCAGCGGAAACTATCGCGGAGGTTATTGGGCCTTAGTGCTCGAGAGGGTGGGGGCAGTTGCATATCGATTAGCATTACCGCCGAGTTTATTAGGTGTCCATGAGGTATTCCATGTCTCTATGCTCCGGAAGTACACTCCAGATCCAACTCATGTAGTGGACCGGGGCGACCTTGTTATTGATGCAGATGGGACCTTTGAGGAGGGACCTGTGCGTATTATGGATAGCCGAGAGCAAGTTTTGAGATACAAGACTGTGAGGCTAGTGAAAGTGTTGTGGCAACACAGAGGAGTGGAGGAGGCAACATGGGAACATGAGGACACAATGCGTACTAGATATCCTTTCCTCTTTGAGGACGGAGGTACATGGTTTAGTCATTTGGCATTTAAATGACTGTTACATATGCATGTGATTGTATGTATATGTGTGTGTGAATTTTGGGACGAAATTCTTTTAAGGAGGGAAGGATGTGAGACCCCGGATAAAGTAAAATGATAGACACGGGTTGCAAACCTGGGAATTTCTCTAGATCTCGGATGACGACGTGAGTCATACCTTTGAGTTCGTCTTGCGAAATCTAGGTACATAGTCAAATTTCGTCGAATTCCAAGAAGGTCGAAAATGCACGTATTTTGAGACAAACGGACGAATCAGAGAGTGACACGTGGCATGAAGATGCATGTCATATAGCACCTGAGGAGAGGACACTTGGCACTTAAGTGGAAGTCAAGTGTCACACTTCTATCTTGCATAAGAGGATAGTGGTGGGAAAGTGGGCATGAATGACATGTGGAATGCTATGTGTAACGCCCCAAAAATACCCTGGAATTTTTATAATAAAATTTATTATATATTTGGGCTGTTGGGCTAACTTAGGTATTTTCTGGGAATTGTTAGATAGATGATTAAATGATTATTGAATCGGAAATAAACCAAGAGTGAGAAAAAAGAAAATATGGGAGAATTGTAAAATGGGGACCCTAAGGGTCAATTGTAAAAAAATTTATATGTCTAAGTGAAATAGGAGACTTAAATGAAGAATAATAGAAATGGAGGGACCTAAATATAAAGAAATAAAGAAAAGAAGAAGAAAATCAAGGAAAGGGCATGGCATGTAGGAAAGTGGGAGGAAGTTTCCTCCTTTTTAAATCACGATTTAGAGTGATCCACCCAAGAAAAGGAAAACGAGAGAAAAATGGAGGTATTTTTAGAGTGAGAAGCTCTGCTTCTCTCTAGATTTCCCAAATATCGGATGTAGATTTGGGTGAAGCAAGAGGAAGAGTGCCTCGTGATAAGGCTGCAAGTAAGGGCCGGAATCGAGAGTTTCGACAAACTCCAGAGGTAGGTCTTCCCCTACTTTGGTCATTTTCTATCCTAGGCGCCACATTGATAGTGCGCGTGGCGGACCTTAGAGCTGATTTTTGGGTGAAATAAAGAGAATCTAGTAGTGAGGTCCTTCCTAGTAAGTTTGTAGCCACATCGTAAATTGATGTTAGGCTTTTTAATTTCTCAATTCGGACCTCTATAGACCAAGTTATGGTCCTTTTTCTGAGATCAGCCCAGCTAGATCTGGTCGGGTCAGCTCTGCCAGTTCGGGTCAACTAGCAGGACCTTAGAACGAGTTTTTGGGCCAGAAATAAAGAGAATTTGGAGGTAAGTCCTTCTAGTAAGTTGTAGCCACATCAATTAAATTGATGTTAGGCTTTTGAATTTCTCAATTCGAACCCCTTTAGACCAAGTTATGGTCTTTTTACTCTAAACAGTCAAACGGGCGAGAGGTCATGCAATAGAGGTCATGCAGCAGAGGTCATGCAGCAGAGGTCAGCAGACCTCATGCAGCGGAGGTCGACAGACTCATGCGGCCAAGTAGCAGACCTCATGCAGCGAAGATCAACGGACCTCATGCGGCGAATCGGCTCGTCGATTCGAATTCGACTCATCACGGGTTGACTACGCGCGAGCCTCAACCGAAGGTCATGTCTCCTTCGCTCGAACTCCGATTTAGTGTTCTCGATCATGGAAAGCCCACTGAGTCAAGAATACATTCATATGCTTGAGGAGTATTAGATGTCAGGACTAAGGTGTATGGACATCGAGCTCAGCCCAGGCTGTGGTCAGCTTAGTCCGGGCTGACTACGCACGACCTCCAACTTCTAAGGTCATATCTCCTTCGCTCAACTCCTCGATTTGCGTGTTCTGACTCCATGGAAAGCCCCATTGAGTCAAGAACATTCATATGATTGAGAGTATATTAGATGTCAGACCAAGGTGTTATATCATTCGTCCAGCCAGTCAGCTCTGCCGGCCAAAGTCAGCTCATCCGGTTGATCTACAAGACGCACCTCCAACTTCGGGAGGTCATATCTCCTTCGTTAGAACTCCGATTTGGGTGTTCTTGGACTCTATGGAAAGCCCATTGAGTCAAGAATACATTCACATTTCTGAGGAGGATAGAAGATGTTTGATCAAGGTGATAGATCGAGCTCGTCTAGGTCAGGTCAACTCGTCAGTTCAGGATTTGACTGCGTATGACCTCCAACTTCGGAAGGTCATAACTCCTTCGTTCGAACTCCGATTTGGGTGTTCTTGGACTCTATGGAAATCCCATTGAGTCAAGAATGCATTCATATTCCTGAGGAGGATAGAAGATGTTTGACCAAGGTGATAGAGATCGAGCTGTCCAGGCTGTCACCTGTCGCCCAGGATTTACCACGCATGACCTCCAACTCTCGAAGGTCATAACTCCTTCGGTCCGAACTCCGATTCGGGTGTTCTTGGACTATATGGAAGCCCATTGAGTCAAGAATTCATTCATATGCCTGAGGAGGATAGAAGATGTTTGATCGAGGTGACAGATCGAGCCTCGGGCTCCAGGTCAGGTCAGCTCGTCGGTCAGGATTTGATCACATGACCTCCAACTTCGAAGCGTCATAACCTTCGTCCGAACTCGATTCGGTATTTCCCGACTCTATGGAAAGCCCATTGAGTCAAGAATCCATCTATATATATCTTTTCGAATTTGGAAGTCATATTAATCTCTGAAAATCAATCCTAACCAAAACTACTAGTACACACGAATAATATTGTTCTTTAATGGTTTTGGAATAGGGACTGATGAGGAGGAAAAGCCAAACTGATATTGAGATTTCAGGGATTGGAATCAAAGTGCAAAGACTTTTGGGTTTGTTCTACCGACTCTATTCTCGCTTTCATGTTTTTGCATGTTTGTTCTCTGACTCTATTCTTATTTCAAGTATTTTGGTAGTTACTAAGTAAATATGAAATAAGTACATGAATGAGTATATGAATGAGTATGTGAATGAGTATATGAAATGAGTATTAGGGGATTGAGTATATCTTTTGAAAAGACGATAATGAAGTGAATATGGAATTGAAATGTGGTATTTGAAACCGAATGAATTGAATGATATACGTAATGAACCACCGACGGGATGCATCAACGCAGATCCGTCACTAAGGCACCTGAAATTGTCCAATGTCCATCGGTGGGATGCACTAATCGGCATCCTTCATGATGGCGTATGGCATTGAAGAATGTCCTGACTTGGCGGGATGCACCACCGGCATCCGCCATGATGACGTATGTTATTTAATTGATACCACATGTCGGGGTGCACCAAACGACATCCGCTGGCGATGGGAGACCGACTGTTAAATGTAAGCAAATTACCGAATGATAATAAGGGCGTGGATTCATTAAACGGAACTGGGCTATAAACGGAATTGGGGCCAGTCAAGGTGAAATAACCAATATTGACGAGGTATAATGGGATTTCTATGTATATGCTTAAATCTCATAACCGAATTGTGAAGTGAATTGTTGCATTGAAATTGTATGATGATTTGGTAAATGATTTAGAAATTGAAAGCATGCGAAAAATAAATAGCATGAGTATATGTTGAATTAATAGGCATGGTTTAATGTTAAAATGCATGCTAAGCTACATTGAATATTGAAATATAATCAGATAGAACCACTAAGCATAAAAATGCTTAGCGTATAGTTTTATCTATGCTGTGTTTCGAGCAGACAAGAAGGGAGACAAGATCGTGTAAAATGCAAAGTCATAGTAAGAGAGTACGGCGATAAGTATATACCTCATTTGCATATCATCTCTTTTGAACAAGTGGTATTTTGTAAAACAAAAAGGTTAAACCTCGAACCTTGATTTTTGTATATCATTTCGAAAGGGCATAGAATGTCTTTTTCAGAATGTATTTTGTTAATGTTTATAGCTCTACCGGTTTGCTTTGAAATAAATGATTGTGGGCTTGCCCAAAACTGAAACCGCTTCCAGAATCAAACAAATTCACTCAAACGCTTTAACAAGATGCCAAATAAAAACGTCGGGAGTAAACCGCCGGGCTGGATCCGCCATTCGGGTCGGGCCCGGGATGTGGTCACGACACTTTGAAAAAGAAAACTTAATAAAATGTAAAATAAAGAATTAATGGGCGTCCCTTGTTTTGCCTCGAATCACAATGGTCGGGTCAGGGTTTCTGGGTCGCTACACTATGTGTCATGAGGAAAGAAGGAAGAGGTGTTCTACACCTAGATAAGTATTCTCCACCTAAATCAATTTGTTTGGTGGGGAGGAGGAGAGAAAAAGGGAAAAGAAAGAGAACCAGCAGTTCTCTAATTAATAAACAGAGGAGTTGCAAAGCAGTTGAATGTGATTCAGACCGAGGTGTGGGTTCTTCCTGCCGGTTAGTCTTGTTTAAGAGTCATGAAATGTCAAGGAGGGTTAGCCCGAGTAAAGGCCGGTTTAAAGAATAATTTGCAATATAAATTGCTGTTGGTCGTAGGACCGTTTCGGTCCGTGTAGTTTTTAACCGCGCTCGAACCGATCATAGATCAGAAGTTCGGGATCTAAGCAAGATGATCTCGCTGTGTACCGTGCATGCCGCTTTCTCTCGAGTTTGGAGATTGAAATCCAATTTTTGTGTGCTATTGCTCGTTGAATAACATGATCGTGTGTTACTAATTGTTGCAATGAGTCGATCCGGAAAGGTGATGATCTTGGTTGTGTATCGTGTACGCCGCTTTCGAGTTTGGAGATTGAAACTAATTTTCAGGTGTTATTGCTTGTTCAATAACATGCATTGTAGAGAAAATGATGTTAATATATGCATGCTCATATATATTAACATGATGCTTAGTGTGAAGCATGTATTGGCGAGTGTCGTATGTAGTTTCATCATGCATGTAACATGAGATATTATGCAAAGGATTATCATTGCATGTGCACTGGGTCATCACAGAATCGGTGAGTAAGGAATAAAATGGTATTCATATCATTCCAATAACAAGATTCGAGGGTTGTCCAATAAATTATATCGGAGGTTTGCCTAATGAACTCTAATCTGAGGGTCATCTAATAAGAGGTTCTCTGAGATGGCCTGGTTCGATACTCTGAGGTCAGTCTTAATGGTTTACCATTCGGGAGGGTCATTCAAGTGTGTAAAATATTCGTGAGGGTCAGCCTGATATCGAGGTTGTTCGTTGGGTTTCAAAAAACAAAGCCTGGTTAAATCCACATACTTCAAGAAATTGCAAGTATGAGAGTCAAATGAGGACTCCAGACATAGACATCTTATGTGAGATACGCTTATTTTATATGAATGTGAATGATTTACGGATTATGTCAATGCATGTGCACTTAGTGAGTACTTCTCAGAGGAGATTTTCTTCTACTAGGTATAGCTGGACTTCTAGGGAAAAATATTTTCAGGTACCTGAAGTACACCAAGATAAGGCACTTCATGAGGTCTTAGTTGAGAGGAAGATCTAAGATGGCATATTGTGTCCTTTTGTAAAATTCTGGGTAGAAAACCCAATTTTTGTTTTAAACGGAACTGTTGTCAAAGTTTTGTACTTGTGATGTAAATAAATTGTAATTAAACTCAGATTATATGTTTAAATACAATTTGGTAAGGGCTGTGTCTTGCCTTGAGGCGATGTTCTCTGTCAGGTTCAACTACATGTGGTGTTTCACTCTTATTTCGATCCCATGATACCTGAACTTTAGCACTGATTTTTAGAAGCAAAGGGAATTTGGCCATATTTCCTTCTGGTATACTGTAGCCCCATCAGTAAGCTCGATGTAGGCTGAATCACCCAAATCGACTCCCACAACCCTGCCAGGCCTTTACCTAAGGGTCCGAGAGGATGAGCCGTGGTCGAGCCTTCTAGCCGAGCCGATTCCTCTTTATGTGCCGAGCCTCCCCGTGAGCGACTTTGGTTGGATGAGCTGACCTCTCAAGGCGCAGCTGAGCTCTCCGGATGAGCCTCGACCTCTCTGGGCCTGGACGAACCCACCTCTTCCGCCGAGCCTCGCCAGGATGAGCCGTGTGGCCGAGCCTCGCCAGGATGAGTCAGGCACGGCCGAGCTCGCAGGATGAGCCATGTATGGCCGAGCTCAAAGAGTGGATGAGTTATGTATGGTCGAGCTCAGCAGATGAGCTGCGGTGTAGCCAACCTCAGCGTGGATGAGCCGGTGTAGCCAACCCTGCCAGGATGAGCCGCGGTGAGGCCGAGCTGACCTCCTTTGGCTAGGCTCTTCTGGCCGAGCTCAGCAGGGAATGAGCTCGGCTGTGCCAACTTCGAACGACTATAACTTTCTCGTCTGAAGTCCGTTTCGTGCTTTTGTAGACTCTATGGAAATCTGTTCGAGTCGAGAATCCATCCATACGTGGCTCAATACAATCTAAGCTCATATTGTATTCGAAAGTGATGAAAGACAATAGGTACCTGTCGGTTCTGCATGTCAGTCGCTTCTAATGTGAAGTGCCAACTTCGGATGACCATAACTTCCTCGTATGAAGTCTGTTTCATGTGTTCTTAGACTCTATGGAAAGCCCCTTGAGTCTAGAATCTGACCACATTCCTGTGGATGGCATTTGGTGCTCAAATATAGCCGATCTGACCTCTCTCGGCCGAGTTGACCTTCTACGGCCGAGTCATTCTGCCTAGGAATTGAGCCTAATAACTTGACTAATTACAACTTCTCGTCCGAAGTCCGTTTTGTGCATTCTTAGACTCTATGGAAATCTCTCTGAGTCTAGAATCTAACAATATGCCTGTTGATGGAATTTGGTTCCCACATAGTTTTTGAAAAGTTGAACATTGCACTAAGTGCACTAATTACTAGAGTCTTGGATGAGAGGTACTGTTATGTGTCAATGCGTGATAATTGAGTGACACGTGAGTATGCATGAACGCAGGCTGGCTATATAGCTTTGTTGCAGGCTGTCTGTGAAAAAAAAAAAAAGACCCCTGATTTGTAAAAGTCATAGTACCATCCGAAAAGGTTTCAGTGTGAGAAACTCAATGATACTATCCGAAAAGTTCTGTAGATGGGTGTTAGAGACCCGCTGTAATCCGAAGTTCCGTTGCTCAAGAGAAAACACACTCCACAGCATTTATCACTTGTAATCTGGGAGTCAGTGATGAGTCGATTGATCTCAGATGGGCTACCCATTGGCAAATTCATTGGTTGTCAGAGCCGACAAAGGCTCGTATTTAGGCTGCTGGTATTACTAAAGGATGATCGCACACTCGCATAGTATGCAGAGAGTCACAAAGATTCGGTACGGGCATGGAAACATTTCATGCATGATAAATCATCCTGCTGTATGCATCGAAATCGTATGGAATGTGGATTGCCAGGATGTGCCATCGTGGCGTGCATTTTAAGCTGGGAAGAGTCTCAGAGAGTAATTCAACCACCTAGCACGCTTCACCCCGTCGTAGATCCCCCTTTCGTGTATTTAAAGCAAACGACGCCCTGGGAGGCCGGGATTATGAAACGGGCCTGACTATGGCCTTTCTTGATTCATGTTTTCAGGTATATTAGAACCGACAGCTTAATATATTGCCAGACAAGTAATACTTAATAACTTCAATCTATATAAATGAATAGTTTTATAAATCGATGGATACATGGATGACGACCTTATCGGTCATTTTACTCACGGGCGCCTCACGCATACGTAGATACGTGCTCGCAGGCTGGACGTATTTATCAACGGACTTCCTAAACAAAATACACTACTCATCTTCTAAACACGGGCTAACAACTAGAATTTTAATGGTAAGTATTACAATGTTTGCGTGACAATGTTAGCGGATCTCCTTAAATCATGCCCTCAAAACCCCCAGTCTGTTGGAACTATACCGGACTGTAAATGATTACTGATGCCGAGAGTTGATGGCGATGGAACTCTTCTTTGTTGAATGCTCCCATCGGAGCTGCTGAGAAAAATCTCGAACGTCATACTCCGGCAAGATGACGAGGGGAAGGATGACATATGCTGGGGGCTAACGAGTTCCGGTCGCTTCTCTATTTTCTTAGCTTATGAGTCTCTGTTGAACCACCCCCCGCACGGTAAAGATGATATATGGGTCTCAATTTGGAGACTTAATGTACCCCAGAAGATCCGCCAATTTTGAGGTTTAAAATATGGATAAATCTAACGAATGTGGAGAGAGGAGGCGAAGATTCACGAAACTACCTACTTGCCACTGTTGCACTCATGCCCGAGAATGGATCACCTGTTCCGGAGCTACATTAAATCAACCCGTTGGGAAAACTACCAGCACCGGATTAAATGTTTGGTGAATATTCCTTCGGGACAATGGTACGTTGGAACCTTTCATTGAAAGGTAGCCGACACTTTGTACATTGGAAAGAACTTGTAACTGAAAGCTCTAGCAGGTTCTCCATGCAGGGACTGCAGTTGTAAGAGAATGATGTTAGACAGTATGGGTAGAGATGCATCCACTTCAGGATGGCTGAACTCATTGTGACAATGTAGACAGCAGGGGACTTGCAGGAGCAGGGAGTCGTCCTTCGTGATCTGTATACAACTAAGGGGAGGTTTCTCTTCACGTTTGGGGAAATGCACGGTGGAGGAGGGCATAACAAAATCTTAATGTATAATGAATATTTGGGACTGAGAGATAAACACAATCTTTAGTTGAAATTGATTCCTTGGAAGTTTTTAATTAGAGACAGGCAAAAGAAGACGTAGACAGTTACCATGGTTGCGTAGTGTTTGACTGTAGAAACTGGTGTGTAAGATACTAGAAGGTGATGCTCACTGGATATTTAGATAAGGGAAATATTGTTGCAGATGTCTTAGCCAAGCTAAGACTAGGATTGCACTATGATAGTCAAAAAAGGATGGAGCACTGTCAGAAAAGTCTGAGAATTAGTTTTAAACGTGATGGAAAGGGTCCCAGCTTCAGGATTACACACAATACTTTGTTGTTTGGCTCAGTAACCCTCCTGCATACAAAAAAGGCAGTAGTTGTTATTTGGTTGAATATGAAAATAAATTTTGATTAATTTAAGTAATCATTGTTAATAAAGAATACAAATGTTCTTGCTTCCTATCCAACCTGCTATTTATATTGCTGTTACATAAATTAACCTGTGTGATTCTATTTTATATGAATCATGACTAATCATGCTGCTTGAAATTTTTAAACCGATTTGAATCGAGGTTTTGAAAATTTAAAGTTTGAAATTTTAAATATAGAATTTTTTAAATAATTTGAAGTTTGGAGAATTTTAAAATTAGATTTTGAAAATTGAATTTTTAAATTAAGAACTTGAATTCTTGATAATTAGATTAATTTAGAAAATTGAAACAAATTGAGATATTTGAATTTTTAAATACAAATTTTTAATTTTGGAATTGAGAAATTGTAAATTTGAAATTGAAACTTTAAAATTTGAAATTAAATTAGAGATTTTGATTTTTAGAGATTATGACACTTAAATTTTTTAAATTGAGAATTTGTAAATTGGAAAAATGAAATTTAAAATTATGGAATTGAATTTTAGAGTTGAAATTTGGTCTTAGAAGATGAGAAATGTGAATTTAATTTTGAATTGAGATTAAATTTTTAAAAACATAGAATGAAAATTTAGTAATTGGAATTTGGAAGATCTAAATTTTAAGGTAAAATTGAAAAATGAATTTCATAGAAATGAAATTAGAATAAATTATCACAGAAAATTGACGACAAAGATCGCATCAAATGTAAAAATAAAGGCTCCCACAATGATCTAATGGGTCAAGAACTAACACAAGGGGTGGTTGCACCTAATTACTGGAAACAAGAGTCCGGCCAGAATGTGATTGGTTTGTTACGCCAGTCAACCAGTATGGCCGCCTATATATTGCCTAACAATTAACGCTAAAGTGTCATTACGCCATTCATAACAGTTTGAACCCAATAAGTTTGGTCTAATTAACAAAGTTGGATCTAATATGTCGGACTCAAAGAAATAATAAACTAATGGTTTGCTGACTGACGCCATCCAAAGGCCGAAATAATATATCGACTAAGTAAGTCGGCTTATAACTAATGATGGCCTAAGTATGTCAAGGTAGTAATTAATACTAAAATTAATAGATAAGCACATTATAAGTTCATAGTCTCAAATTATTGATTAATATACATATCTAATTTAATAAATTCCACCAACACAAATTTCATAATAATAAATAAGTCTCATTCAATAAAAGTCTACGACTCCAAATTACTAATCAATATATGAACCAAATTTATAAATTTCAATAACAAGGAAAATTTTCTAGCAATTAAAAAGTCAATTAAATATTTATACTAACCCTTAATTCAAAATAAAATTATAACATTTAATCATACTAAATTAAATAAAATTATGTGTCAATAATCTAAGGTGAGATAATCAGAAAATTCAATATTAGTAAAATTCTTAATTTTCATTATTCAAGACCAATTTCACATATTAAAGTCTAAATTACATCTAAAAAACTTTTAATTTAATATTTGACAACCTAAAGTCCATGCAAATTTTTTCAAGTTAACTATTAATGACAAAAAAGAGGTGGTGACATGATATATAAAGAATAATAAAATTCAGTCCATAAATAGAAGAATAAAGTAAGAGAAAATGGGGTAGATTCAGCTTAATTACATAAGTTTCACCAACAACAATTTTTCATATCAACAGTACATAAATCTCAAAATAGACCAAAAAGAAAATCAAATCCTACAAATATATATAGCAGAGTATATGTGTGTGTGTGTGTGTGTGTGTGTGTGAATTTTATGTTAAAGAAATGTAATGGTGTTAATAAAATGAAAGAAAAAGAAAAATTAAATTAAATTAAAAATTAAAAATAATAAAGGAGGTAAGGAAGTCTTACTAGATGTTTGCTTTGACTTTGAGAGAGCAAAATGAGAGGAAACTAGATAGAAGGGAAAATAAGAGATGGCAAGAGAAAGGTAAGAGACATGAAGAAGAAGTCTGTCAGGGGGAGGAGGGAATCCCAAAAGGGAGAGAGAAGGGGTTAGTCGGGTGGGAGGAGATCAGCAGTGATGTGGGAGAGAGAAATATGAGTAGGGGGAATTGAGGGATTTGAAAAATAAAATAAATTAATAAATAATAATAAAAACAAACAAAGTAAACATAATAATAATAAAAATAATGTGATCAAATTTCGTTTGATAAATATGCTCATCTTCGATAGAGTTCATGAGTGTAGCGAATGTGAACATTGGAATTCAGTAAAAGTGTGAAAAGTGAGTGAAAGGAGATGAACTCTATCGAAGAATAAATGAGACCCCTAAAAGTGTCTACAAAGAACACTAACTCTCTCAAACTCAAGCAACTAAAAGGAGTTCTAAAAAACATCAAAAACAACCAACAAAAGGACAAAACTATGACGCCCAAACCTGCGTCCGCTGACAACCCGTCATCCGCTATCACTGGAATGCTCCGTAACCCACACCACCTACGAAAAACCGGCAGCCTCCTTTCAGCATCTTGAGTTCACTCAATGTACAAATCAGTCTCAATAATCAACAACGAACACACAAGGCCTACATGCGAAAGAAAAACAACCCATTACTAGCCCTCGTGATCATCACTGCAGAAAATATATCCCAACTATTATATACAATAGGCCAAGCAGCTTAATAAATCACTTTTTTACCAAACATATCAAAAAGTTTCATAATTTTAATACATGTTATATAAAAACAAAAACCCAAAGCCACATCCGATTTTCTTCAAAATGCGACCTCTAATACCTAGCATCGCCTCGTGGGGCACACTCGTAATTCGAAATAGCGACCGACTGCGGTGAGCAAAAGCCCAAGAGTGATAATTTCATACATGGGTTATTATTCTACCTAAGTGCACATGCATGACAAATAATCACATTCAAGCAATTTCATGAACCCACTAATGTCTACATGCCCAAACCCATGCCCGAGTCCCCTGTGACTGACTCCCTCACATATGCCTAAGCCGACGCGAGTAAAATCACACAAACAGCTATTCTCGAAACTCACCACCGAATTTCAGAAAATATCGACTACCCTCCGAGGCGACGTGTCGAGAACCTTCCGAACAATTCAGTGGTTCCTCCGATGTGTAATCAGTTGGATCATCTCCCAACCACAATTCTCCGAAAATCATCAATTGAAATTCTTTCACAAACACGTCGCTTTTCTTCCATTTCATGTCATGCACTCACCCTAATATTCTAGGTGCCCTAGTACATATAATATGACGCCAATTCCAACACATTCATGCCGCACATATTCACATGCATATATATCAACATAATTAAATCACATAAAACATGTTATGCAAATTCACCATCAATACACCAAAATTGGCTCACATGGGCTAATTAACAAACACAAATAATTCATTGTGAATCACTTAACATCATAAAATTTCACACTTAAATCACATGTCACTATGCACATGCAAACGCTGAAACCCTGCCAATGCTCACGATCACACAAATAGAATCTTTCTCCACCGCTTCAGTGCCAGACCGAGTTTACGCCTAAAACAAGCCTAGAATGACTTCTTAACCATTTACATGACTCTGCCTAAAGATTAACGCAAGTAGAAAGATCCCTACCTCTTGAGTTGTCAAAACCCACCAAATCTAAGTTGTCCATGCGTAGCCCCCGCCGTGTGTAACTTCTTCGTCTGGTCGAAACCCACTCATCCGACGGCCGAATCCTAGAAGAAACTGCTCTCTCTCTCTCTTTAAAAAAATCAAAATCTCAATTTCTGCAATCCACCACCAGCTACCGATTGCTTTCTCTCGCCCATTTTGGTCTCGGCAGTTGAAGACCACTATTCATCCGCTTTTCCCACAACATCCACCACACCATCCATGTCCTCAAGTCTCGATTTTCGGCTACTTTGCACTATCTCGCCATCCATTTCATCCTCTCTAATCTGCAACATGTGCCGCAGAGTGTAAGGCGACTTTGTCACATCACATGCCTTCTTAAACTGCTTACGACAACCGACACCTGCCTCGAAAAACTGTGAAATTCCGACCGCTCCTCAATCTGACGAAAATCAACGCAGGCTAGATTTCATGAGACGCATTCTAAAGGTGAAACCAAGCTCACATCCGGGAGATCTGTATGTACTGAGTTTTGACCGAATTACGTATTCGCTCTTTTTTTCGTAAAAATCACTTTCTCGAGCCTTACATTCTCCCCTCTCTAAAAGAATTTCATTCCGAAATTATGGATAATCACCACGAAACACATGCATATGCAATCTGGCACTATACTATGCATGTAAACTAGTCATTTAATTATTAAACGACTAAACCACACACCCCTTCATCCCTAAACAAGAAGGGATAAAAATCTCGCATCGTGTCCTGCTCCCACGTCGACCTCCTCCACTGCCAATGCTTCCATAACACCTCACTAGCCCCACTGGCCTTGCGTCGAAAACCTCATCACGCAATATCCATAATGCACACCGGTCCCCTCCTCGGCGTCCATCGTTGTCTACCTCAATCTCTCCCAACCACCATGCCATGTCGATCCGGGAGTGTACCGAGCATGGAGACGCGGAAACAACTCGTGACACCCGACAAGCAGAAAGCCAACCCAAAGGCCTAAATTCTCCCTCGAGCATCTCAGTGGGCCCAATGAACCCTACGATAACTTCCTCGCTTGTCGAACCTCGACCACCTCTCTGTGCATCACCTTCAAGAAGACGCATCACCAACTCAAACTCTAAGGTAATGACGTTGTACATTAGCATACTTCTTCGCTACCGAGCCGTGAGAAGACGTTGTCGTATTAAGCTCACCTTCTCACTCCTGAATCGCATCGTGACTAGTGATGGAGCCTCTCCCAATTCCTATTCAACATAGTACCTGATTAAAGGCCTCCCATGCAATGTCTCATATGGAAGCGACTGAGACTCTAGCCTCTATAAACTCCGTTGTCAGAAGTAATTCCATTAAGCGAAATGCTCTTCCCGCCTACCCTTATGATTCAGACGATAGTTCTCAAAGATGTCCTCTAACACCAGATAGTCCTCCTAATCGACCATCCGCCTCGTGGGTGGAAAGTCAGACTCATGGTCACCATGTGCCTATAGCCTTTGAAACCCCCAAAGTGCGCTGTGAAACCCTCTGCGGGGTCTTTATCCGACACTATGAATAACGGCACTTCACGAGTCGACCATTTCCTCGAACGTACAACCGGCAGAATCTCTCCAATGTGAATGTCATCTGCACTGCTAGAAAATGTGCCGACTCTGTGAGTCAATCTACTATCACCCATACCGCATCATGTCCCTACGGTGTCCGTGGCAAGTGGGTCACAAAATCCATCGCGGACGTGCCCCACTTCCACTCGCCCACCTCCAATGATTAAAGTAGCCCAAATCGCTGCGCTCAGCCTTAACCTCGACACGTGAGACATCGTCGAACAAAGTCCCCTGCCTCTTCATCCCGTCTACAGATCGACGACAAAGATCCCGATAAAGACTTCGTGCCACTGGATGCACGGCAAATCGAGAGCTTGAACCCTTGAAAATCTCTCTCAAATCGATCAACCGGGGAACCACTGGCCGCCCTCATCAAGACTACCATCTACGTAATGGTCCCGCCGCGCACCAGACTGACAATCACCTCTGATGATACCATCTCCTCGCGGGCCCCGCCTCGGGACTCAATCACCGCCTTCAACAGAGATCAGCTACCAACCCCAACGCAGACTTGAGCTCGGCTTCTGCCAGACTTGAACCCAAATCATCCCACGCCTCGAAGATTTGCCATTCCCCAGCTATACTAGCTAATGCTCCCGTGACTTCCGACTTAGTGCATCAACCACTACATTTATCTTACTAAGATGGTAATGCAAAGTTGTTTCATAATCCTCAGAACTCCATCCATCATTACTACAGTTTCATAATATGGTCCCGTCGCTGAAAATATACACTTCGGGACTGTGGTCCGGAAAACACCTCGAACTCCTCGCTATATAAGTAGTGGCGCCAGATCTTCAAGGCAAAGACTACAGCCGCCAACTCCATGTCATGTGTGGGGTAATTCTGCTCATAATTCTTCAACTGACGGGAACCATAAGCTACTACCCTTCTGGACTGCATCAAAACACATCCTAGTCCGGCCCTCGAGGCATCACAATACACTCACTGTCTCCGGTCCGACCATCATGATGGGATCGTAGTAAGCCTCCTCTTAACTCCTGAATGCCCCTTCAGACGGCTATCCTAATCAAATTTGAACTCCTTCCGGTCAATCTCACATAAAGCCGCTAACGGAGAAATCCTCAATGAATCTCCCCAGAACAAATAATCCCAAGAAACTATGTATCTCGAAGACCGACTTCGGCCTTTTCCACCATCACGGCCTCAACCTCTCTGGCCCACTGAGATACTTCAGGTTTTGACACCATTGTCCTGGGAATTCACCTCGCAAGCCAAACTCGTGACCATCAACTCGGGCGCATTAAATCGATGGTCTCTCAACAACTGTAACACAATCCTCAAATGATACTCATGCTCCCACTCGACGAGTGCATCAAAATGTCATCCACAAGCACTACGAACAACCGACTAGATGTGGCTGGAAACACCTATGCATGAGGTCCATGAATGCCGACGATTCGTCAATCCAAAGGGCATCACCGTAAACCCAAAGTGCCCATAACGCCATCTCAATGTTGATCTGCGGATAACGCCTTCTAACCCTGGTACCGGAGCGGAAAATCCGCCATGGCAACCAGTCTCGGTAGACTCGCCTCCTCTCAACCGGTCAAACAAATCATCAATCCCCAGAATGGGTACCGATTCACCGAACCCCGTTCAACCGCCTCAGAACATGAACAATCAAAGGGTCTCGTTCTTCTTCGATACAAACCGAGCGCCCCATGGTGAAGTGCCCATTCCATCGAACCCTCATTCAAGAGTCTCTGTGAATGGACTGAGTTCCCGCAACTCAACTAGTGTCATCCCATGCGTGAAATACAGATGGGCTTAAGTACCAGGGTGTAACTCGATACCAAAGTCTACCGCCCTCTATGGAGGCAATCCGTAATTTCATCCGAAACATCCATATACTCAGATACTACTCGGAGGTAGATCTAAGTCCGGCCTCATCCGCCCTTCAGTAAGTGCTTGCTAGCCAACCCGCTAATCGCCCCGACACTGGACTCGCATAATCGTCGGGGCAAAATATCAGTGCTTATTCTCTAGAAACGCACCCGAAAGTACCGTCCCGCGTGTGTTTCTGCAACCCTCCTACGCCACACTCACACAACCTCGTCTGCCACCAATCCATCCCCAGATGAGCATCAACTCGACATGTCCATGATCCTCAAGCCCACTATGAGTAGAGTTCCCGAGATCTCTAACTCGTAATCACGACATATCATTCCTATCCTCGCCCTAATCCCTAGGGGAGAACTCACATGGCCAGCGCTCCTGTCTCAACCTCTAAGCCCAACTCTATCACAACTGATGCGACAATAAATGAATGCGAATCACCATAATCAACAACAATTTCGCTTGATAGCAGATAGCAAAACGCACTGTATAATCGCTGATCCGTTGACTCGCCGCAATGTGATGGCGAGACACGCCCTAAATCATCACATGCCCCGCTGAGAGGCTCATTCCTCCGCCGCCTCAACCCGCCTCCGTCTCGCTTCAGGCACCCGGAGGTGCCCTACCCCGATCAACCGGCTCTCCGCCCGGTACTGGGGCCAGGCAATATACCGACCTTCTTCTCCCTACCATGATCGGGATCGCTACTGTCCCAACCCTCGATCCCTATCTCCTGGGGCACCTCCTCATATGTTCAGTCGCCAAATGATAAGACACCATCTCGCCCAACCCGATCGATAACATCTGTCTCACACCCGATGGTCGCGACCTTAGAACCCTCGTGAATTAGAAGCCCTCTCGCTTTTCCGACCTAAGAATACCGACTCTCTCCTTCCTCTTGCTACTAACACCCGCATCCCGGTTCGAGCATCCTCGATCTCTCTTCTCTACAGGTCGTGGTCAGTCTCCAACCATAGTCCATGTCCCAGCGAAGTCCTACATCCTACCCCGAATGGACAACTTCAGCCCATTCTCTGTTCTCCTCGACTTCGCTACATAATCAGGGCTACCGCATCATAAGCAAACGGGCTAGCCCGTGAATCTAGCCACGCATCTAATACGGCCATCGCCCCCCGCTTCACCGAACTCGAGCCTTCGCATGCCCGCAAGATCCGTAAAATACTTGCCCATGAAAAGATCATCATATGGAACTCGCTTCAACATGTCAGATCTATGCAGGTCTTTGCCCACTCACCATACTGGGCCTCACCCCTAATCCAGAATGCACGCAACCGATCCCGTCGTATCGAGGCAATCTCCATAGCCCAATACCATTCCCAACTCCGCATGAACCAATGGTCCACCACCTGGATCTCCCCCTCCCGTGAATGCCGGAGGATGATGTGCCCTAAACCCTCGGAGGTTGCTTCTCCTGACCCCCCGGGCTACCTACTACACTAGCATGTGCGATAGCAAGAAATTCGCATCCCTACAAATTTCAAAGAAAAGCTCCTCATGACAAACATGGTCGGTCAAACGCCGAGAGTTCGACCATCTTCGTGGACGACTTCACATCCTTCGCCTCGACTAGCCATCTACAATATGTCAAATGGCAAATTAAATTTGAACCAGATCTCTAAAGAATAAAATACAACTCGAGACACTATTCATATACGTAAAAATATTTCATATTAATAACAAACCATTGCTAGTAATGCAAGACATGATTTCATTTTATTAAATCATAATCAACATCAAAAATTTTTTGAAAATTTCATTTTTTTTTTTATTTTCAGATTTTATTTTATTTTTATTTTATTTTAAAAAATTGTGAACAGCAGAGTTCAGAATATATTCCAAATAGTGACTCAAACAAAGGCACTGAGTCCAAAATCTAGGTCATAATGGGTGCAATACCTCGAACCTGTGCCGCACGCACAAAGCCACAGGTAATTACGCTCCGGGCAGCGGGCAGACGGCTGCGTCAGTACACATAGCGCCGTGGTCACGGGGCACACGGACCTTGTCGCGGGCCCTTCCCGGCCGTGTCTCCAGAGTCCTCGCCGTGTCGCCAAGACACGCCAGCGCGTTCGTGGTCGCAAATGGAGGCTACCTTTTTCCCCGGTCACGATACAAAAGTGTATCGCAACCCACCTCGCCGACGCCGCATTTCGCAATAAGTCGCGCGCTCGAAGTCAGGATCAGTCGTCGTGAAGGCCATCACGCTCTCTATTGCAACACAACTGCCACCCCAAGCCACGATACATAGTTTGTATCGTGAGACGCCCCGGGCCGTGCCAGCCTTCCCACCAGGTCACGACATTAGCCGCGGTGCACCTGGCTTCGAGCAAGCCCGAGAATGAGTATTCTCCGGACCCAAACCAAACTTCGAGAATTTCAAAACTATCCCAACCGAACTCGAATACTCAGTTCTTCGCTTAATTGTTCCTGACTTTTCGAGCAATTCCTGAAATGAGAAACGAGAAAGCAAATGGAGAAATCAATTCCGGATCAATTCGACCGTAGAAATGGAGAATTTTGAAGAATTTATACATCTAAATTAAACTCAAATTAATTATTGCACCTTTCTCTTTATTTAAAATTAATTTTGAATATTCAAACCCGCTTAGTAAATATAAAAACACCAATATTCCTGCAATAAAAAATATAATATAAATCAAAATTGCACAATAATAACTAAATTTAAACATTGTACTAATGTAACAGTATAATGGATGTCTCGAACACACTAAGATAATCTAAGACTCTTCACCAATTAACCCTGGATTTTCAAAGCAGTAGAATTGCCAAAATGTCTCCAAAGAATTTGCAATTTTTAACATCGATTCGTAAATCAGTTCAACTAGTATTTAATAATATACAAATTCAATGGCTATAATAACCAATGAAATCAATCCATGAATAACCAATAAAATCATTCCATAAATAACCAATGAAATCACCAAATCGGCCCATAAATAACTAAAAGAAATCAATCCAAATCACCATGAATAACCAATGAAATCGCCTCAAATCAATCCACAAAATAACCAATGAAATCACCCAAAACAATCCATAAATAACCAGTTAAATTAGTCCATGAATAACCAAAGAAATCATGATTTAATACTCAATATATTGAATTTTCTAAATAGCATTTCATACTCATAATATGTAGAATTTTGAATAACTATAATAAAAGTGTGGTGAATTTTCAATCAATATTTAATACTCACATGTAGAATTTTTAGCTTCAAAAATTTAAAGACGCCCTTGGCACAACATTCTCTAACATCTCCGAGTCTTGAAGAATTTCTAATAGAAACAAAAAATATATATATTAGATTTAATTCAGATTCATTTTAATGCAAATAAAAAGATAAAATTTACACATCAATAAGTAAATATCATACCTGGACTAAGCTAAGTTCTTCCAATAGCTTTCAATTTGAATAGGTTTGTTGGAATTTCGCAAACCAATCTTGACAACATATAAAGAACTTCGTCTGCATTAGAGTTAAAGAACTCCTAAATCGTCCAAAGTCCTTCCTCCCAGTTAAATGCTGATTCGAAGCTGGGCGCTGAAGACAATGGCCAAACATCTCTTCTTTGCAACTTTTGATAATGTTGAAATCTAACCGACTAATCTTTCCACCATGGCAATATGTCAAATTCAAGAGTAAATTTTTCAGAAAATTCATCCAAATACCTTTCCAACTCCCCTTTGGCAGCCAATTGTTTCTCTTCTAACTCTATAAAATAATCATCAATCTCCTCTCTTCCATCGCCTATCATCTCATTATGTGTGAGGACAAATGATTCATCACCGTCTCTACTCCTCTCTTCATTTTTGGAGTTGTACTCATCCATCATAATTTTCTGGGTTGCTTTTGTGATTCTATCCACCAATTTTGTGATTCATTCTCACCATAATATGTGTAGTGTACTTAACCTCAAATAGTTCATTTTATATCTAGGGTCTACCACCACTGCTATGAAAGCATCACATTCACTCGCTAAGGCAATCTCTAATATTTATCAAATTTTTCCTCATTTTCTTTCCCATTTCACCAAAGAACTATCATTTCTCTCAAAAGTTTAAAAGCTAAAATTTTAATTATTCAGAAAATACACACATTCGATGTACAATACAAAGAACCGATACTTTACAAGTTACATCATAAAACCGTTTAAGAAATCTAGTAAGGTTCCTCAGATTATTCCAATCGTGTTCATTAGGGCAATTCATCCTCAAACTCAACAAGAATTTACTATCAATATCCTCCACCTCAAAAGCTCTTGATAATTTATAAGCAACTTCCAACATCAAATAAGTAGAATCTCCATCTAGTTGACAATCTAATTGCAAGGAAGACGAGAAGTTAATATTTGTTCTCACAACATTTTTTTTGAACAAATCTAATCTTTGTGGGCTGCTCCTTAACATACTTGGACAATTGCTCTAACTTTTTCAATAGAATCATGAGCAAATTTAACACCATCCTTGACAATTAATTGTAGGACATGAGCAAAACACCTTATATGAAAGCTTCACCCATTACAAAAGCATTTTTCTTTTTAACAATCTTTTTTCAATTTGGCTGATTGCGCATCATTTGATGATGCATTATCAACAAGTGATGCACATGACCCTAGTCAATCCCACTATCCATGCAAGTGTCAATAACATTCCCAATATTAATCCCTTATGACTTTTAATGACACAAAAATTCTAATTCTCTTATGCATATTCCATTGTGAATCATCAAAGTGAGCAAATAAGCATAAATAAGACATATTCAATACTGTCTATGTCTCGTTGTCAAAGAAACCTTTGACATCGAGAGATGTGAGCAAAGCATCGCAATTTCTTTTCTCTTCAACACATAAAGAAACAATCCTTTGCAATCGTACCTAGATGGAATTTAAATTGGGGGAACGCCTACTGACAAATTCCTTAAACCCATCTCCTTCAACAAACCTAAAAGGTAGTTCATCCTTTTATAATCATCCTAACCAAAGCATTCGCGAGTTTCGATCAAAATTCCAACATGTTAATTTAGAACTTTCGTGACTAATTTGCATTTTGAAAATTCAAAATTTTTTGGGATTTGGCTTGATTTGTTAAAAGCATCAACTAAATCTTTTATAAGGAAACTCTCGCAAACTATCCTTAAATGTTTCCATAATGTCGAAGTGCTCGAGAACTTAAAGCTTGATAACTTTTTCCACACCATACACACATATAGCTTTCCCATTCAATTTACTTGTAATTTTTCTCGTTTTTTTTAAAATGGGACCCAACCTCATACCTCTCTTTATCCATAGAATTATCAGTAGATTCTTGTTTACCTTCTAATTGACTTGCCTGAGGATCCACCACTTCTTTGTCAGAGCCATGTCCTTTAGCTGTACTTCAAGATAGAGCCAACAACAATCCATCCGAATTAACAGATGATTTTCTTTATTGACACTCATAGTCCTCGTTAAAATAAGATCAATTAGTTAATTAATCAACAAAAACAATTGGTATGACTGAAAACCTCAAACAATAAAAATTTTACCATAATTCTTATTGCTTTGCTAATGCCGCTGTAGGTTATCAGTTCACCCAATATTTTTAACTCAAATATTTGCGTCGTCTTAAATAGGGAGAAAAATTAGAAAATCATTAGAGAAATAAAAAAATAGAACATGTAAACGAAAAACAAAAATAATTTTTGTGTACTATCCTCCGTAATGGATGATTATATCCCCTCTTCGAGTAATAGATTGCTTTTTTCTTTAAAAATAATTTTTTAAAATTATCAATTAAATAACCAAATTAACATATTCAAATCCTAAATAATATTAAAAATTGATTTATTTTTTACTATTAATTAATTCTGATATTTTTACCGCATTTTTTTTTTAACAAACATTCAATAACCGAAGGAAATTACACTACTTGTTCTTTAAGAACAAGGTCTAAAAATATGGGATAAAACATTCAATATTTTTACTGCATTGATGCTTATTCCTAACTATTACTTAAATTTAATATTCAATTTTATGCTAGAAAAGAAAATCTTCACCTCAATGAAGTCATTGTCACGTGAAGCAGACAAAGAAAAGGAAAGAAAAAAACAAAGTCCAACAAATCCAATACACACCCTCATAAGTTCAATAAAAACAAAGCAAAATGGCTCAAGACAATTAGGAAACCAGTTTTGAACAAATCATTTAAGGTTCTCACCGTGATGCGCCTAACCGGTGGATGCTTCTCACCGTGATGCACGATGCGCACGAGGGAGGGATCAAAATGGCATGAAGAAATCAATGGGGAGGGCGCGTGCAGAGTCATACGCAGGGAGGCGGCTGTGGTTTTTAGAGGAAATGAATTGTTTTAGCCTTTAGGGTTGATAAATAAGAAAGTGTATTAGGTTTTTTAATTTTAGACTTAAATGGTTAAGGTTCTTTAGTTTTTGATATTAAAACTACGTCGTTTAATATAAAACGATGTAGTTTTTGTGTTTTATCAAAACTACGCTGCTTTATGTTAAAACTACGTGAGTTTTTCACCATATTTAATAATCTAAATTATATCTATTTAATACTAAATTAGTATTATTATAAGATTATTTTTATTATTTAGAGTAAGTATTTACTTAATTTAATAATTAAGTAACTTTGATATTTAGTATTTCCCGTAACCTTGAAGCTTATAGGTTAAATGTTAGCTATAATAATATTAAAATTTTTAATTAAATTACACTTTTAAGTTTTATTTCAATATCTTATAATAAAATAATTGAACATAACTAGCAATTTTACTATAAAAAGTTATATTTATAATATTAAAATTTTATTATATTATAGGACATTTATATACAATGACACAAATATGATATATATAGTATAGTATATATATATATATATATATATATATATATATATATATATATATATATATATATATATATATATTAAGTGATCACTAGTAATCGTTTCAATTGCTTATATAATTAATTATCAAAATAATATTATTAAATTTCATTTATAACAAATAATTCTTAAAACTTTATTATTATTATTATTATTATTATTATTATTATATATATATATATATATATAAATTTTGTAAATTATCAATTTCGTTTCTGCTTGCCTAATGCAATGACGCCGGTTTGCTTTCGCTTGGAGAACTCATGTTCTCCATACCCGCCATTAAAAATTTTCGGACTAATTCAGCCGATAAAGTCAAACCCGCCAACGGATATTCGGTTCGATATTTTTCTGGCTTCTCCTGGGGTTTTTCTACAAGCCGTATTCTTCCAAAGACTGGCAGACAATTTCAGTCACGATACAATCCAAGGTATCGTGATTCCTCAAATGGCAAGTAGCCCTTCCGCTCCTTCCGCACCGTTTTTTTTTTTTTTTTCATTCATGCTACTCAAAAACAAACTACCCAAAAAAAAAATGTTATTATATTTTTTTTTTCTCATTTTCTAGTAAACCAAATAAATTTATTAAAAATTATTTTATTCATTTTTCTTCCAGCTTCTTTTACACACACTCGTAAAACCTTCAAAAATTTTCTTCACATCATATTTTTTTTTTCCTCATTCTTAATTAATGAAAAACCTCCCAAAGTTATGTTATGAAAGAAAAGTGTATGCAGGCAGAGGTATATATATATTCTTTTCCAATACAAACTGATTGTACTTATTTTATCCATTTTTTTTTTTTCTATTTAATTCGACCATTTTGTCCAAAAATTTTAACACCTAAGGTTACATTTTCTAATCTCTATTGTTCAACATTTTCTCCTATGCTACTCAATGCTAAGCATGTACCAATTCATACACACAACACATAACACCATGTTATACACACCATTCACACATCAATCACCAAAGTGCACAAGGAATGTGTGATCTAACCCGCGCCATCAAGTCCCAGGTAACTGAGTACCAACTTATTACACGCTCTAGGTGGCATTTATAAACCTAGGCTCATACTGCCGTGACGCCCCCAAAAACCCGGGTGTCCGCTGACAAACCCGTCAACCCGTAATACTCCGTGGAATGCCTGCAACCCAATACCACTCATGAAAATCAGGCAGAGTCTCCTTTGTACGGGGAGCTCTACCCAAGGTACAAACATGTCCCAATAATCAACAATGATCACACAGGGTCTACATGCGAGTAAAATAACTGGCCACTTGGGCCCCTGCATCATCACTCACAAAATATATCTCAACTATATACAATAGTTTCAAGAGTTAATAAATCACTCTTACCGAACATATATCAAAAAGTTTACAATTTTAATACATGTTATACAAAATCCATCACCAAAGTCACGCTAACCGCTTTCTTTCTAAAATGCTCTGGGGCTTAGCCATCCTCGTGCACACCCCCGTACCAAATAGTGATCCCTCGACAGGCGAGTTGTAAAGCCCAAGAAGGATAATTTCCTACATGGGTTACTCTCCACCTGGGTTTCATTACGTAAGAAAACAATCACTATTCAAGCAATTTCATGAACCCATCACGTCTACATGCCCAAACCCACGCCCCTCGAGTCCTCACCGACTCCCCTCACATATGCCTGCTTCGACGCGCAGTAAAATCACGCTTTCAAAACAAGCTTTTGTTCTCGAAAACTCACTACCGAATTTCGTAAAAATATTGGACTACCCTCCGAGACAAATGTGTCGAGAACCCACGAACAATCCACGGCTCCTCCGATGTGTAATTGTTGACCATCTCCTAACACAATTCTCCCGAAATCATCCACTGGAAATTCCTTTCACAAACACGCTCGCTTTTCTTCCATTTCCATGTCACGCACTCACTCCTAATATTCTGCGCGCCCCAAGACATATGAAATGCATGATGTCAATTCCAACATATTCATACTAATATATTCATGCATATATATTAACATAATTTAAATCACATAAACATGTTATCCACCACCATCATCACACCAAAAATTAGCTCACATGGGCTAATTAACAAACACAAGTAATTCATTTTGAATCACTTAACATCATAAAATTTCACACCAAAATCACGCGGTCACTATTCACGTGAACGCTGAAACCCCTCAAAGTTACCGCTACGATCATTACAAATAGGAATTTTCTCCACCTACCAAAGCTTTTTGAAATCGAAGCATGTACTAAAACAAGCCTCGTAACATTCCTAACCATTTACATGGCTCTTAGTCAAAGATTAACGCAAGTAGGAAAAGATCCCTACCTCTTGGAGTTGTCGAAACTCCACCAAATCGGTGTCCACTCGTAGCCCTCGATGCATAGAACAACTTTCCTTCTTGCTCCGTCAAAAACCGACGGTCCGATCGGCCAAAATCCTAAAGAGAATGTGTTTTCTCTCTCTCTAAAAAAATCAAAATCTCACTTTCTGCACTCCACCACTAGCTACCACCGCTTCGCCCATTTTCGTCTCTTTCGGGAGAATGCAATCACTATTCAACTTTTTTCTTTTTCCTCATTAAACATTGAATTAATACCATCTATGTCCTCAAGTCATGGATTTTTGACACTTGGCACTATCTTGGCCATCCATTTCATCCTCTCTCTAATCTTGCAACATGTGTCATAAGAGTACATGTAGTGGGTGACTTTTGTCACATCACATGTCTCTCAAACTCGCTTTTACGCGACCCAACACCTGCTGCTCGAACGCGGTAAACCCGACTATCTCTAATTCGACAAAATCGACGGTAGAAGCAGATTTCGCGAGATGATTCCAACGATGAAATAAGCTCACATCCCAGATCTAGAAAAATTTCTCGTTTTGACCGAATTACGATTTTCGCCTCTTTTCAATTGCAATTTTCTGCTCCACATAAAACAACTCCGCAGGTCGACAAAGTCATGACATAGATCCACGCTCTCTCTAAGAAGGTCATCCCAAAGGTTAAACCTATATCGAAACCTGAAACAAGTGAAAATCGATCAGCCCATGGGTGATAGAATGGTCATGTACAATGTATAGCGATCAACACCCGTCATGGACAAACTCATGAGCTAGCAAGTGGAGAGTACGACAACCGAAATAAACCATGTGATCAAAGTGTGTGATGATAATGACCATGAACAGCCAGGCCATATCTCTGATAAAAACGAAATCTGAGAGTCTGAACTATGGTGAAGGCATCGGAATGTCTGGCCTGAAACGAGGAAACATAAAGGCAAAGCCTAAACACCTTTATTCAAGATGTAGAAGGTCAAGGCGACGTCTGAATGCCTGATATGCAGAAGACGAAGTCTGAACGTCTAACTGTGGTGCTAGAAAATGTAATACAGATGAAGTCTAAACATCTAATCCATATGAAGGCAAAGTCTGAACTCCTGATATGCAGAATACGAAGTCTGAACAGCTAAACTACGTTGCTAGCAAATGTGATGTAGATGAAGTCTGAACATCTGATCCATATGTAGAAGGCTTAAGTTCAAACGCCCGATATAAGACTAAGTCTTAACGCCTCGATTCATAGCGGGCACAAATGTGATGCGATGAAGTTCGAATATCTAATCCATAAGGAAGGCGGTCCTAACGCCCGATATGCAAAAGAAGAAGTCTGAATCGCTAAATCGCGGCGCTAGTATATGTGATGCAGATGAAGTCTGAACATCTTATCCATATGAAGGTGAAGTCTGAACGCTTGATATGTAGAAGACGAAGTCTGAACGTTTAACTGCGGTGCTAGCAAATGTGATACAGATGAAGTCTGAACATCTAATCTATATGAAGGCAAAGTCAACGCCTAATATGCAAAAGATGAAGTCTGGACGTCTGAACTGAAGATAGTAAAGGCAAAGTTAAAGGGGTATGCCCTACTATGACATCCACTAGAAACATGATGAAGCCCAAAATTTCATAACAATGGCTCATATCATCAATAAGAACAGTCTAGACAAACTGAACACCTCCAAATGATCCCGCAAGATAAGGGATATGCCCTAGTGTGGCATCTATCAAAGCATGATGAAATCCAAAAAATGTCATAACAAGACTCATCCTCTCAATAATGACTATATGCACAAATAAACAAATTCCTAATGATCTTGGCGATAAAGAATATGCCTACATGACATCTACGCTATCCATCGTAGATGCGGATGAAACCCCCAAATATCAAAATATGGTTCCTCGATGATTCACAAGAATCTCGATAATAAACAAACAAATCCAAATGATCCCGACATATAGAGGGTATGCCCTAGTATGGCATGTCGAGGAATCAATCTAAATCCCTGCATCCCTCAATAACAAAAGGCAACCTCGGGTCATCCAAAAACTACAACCAGCTGATCCAAAAGCATATGCATCTCCCAGAAAAAGTCACATGATAATGTCTAGATATCGACCATGCTAAAATACCTATCCAAGTAGATGCCAAGCCAAAGAAACATAAATCCCATGGTCTTCATGTGTATTCACGACACGGATCGAATATAGGCTAGAAAGGATAAGGCGTAAGAGAAAATGAAGGGAAATCAGCTCAAACACCTAATGATGAACCTCATGCCCTTGTGTATGGAATGCCACATGCATAAGAAGTCTCATGAGCCATGGACACAAGAACATCCAATGGAAGTACTGATAATAATTAGATAGGTAAGAGGAAAAGGATGTAGAGTGAAACATCAAACTTGAAATCAATACATATGAGGGTGATAAATGTGAAAAATGTAGTAAGGAAGTCAAGAATATAAACAATGCAAGGAAAAACTGATGATAATATGATAAATCTACCCAAAGCACTGCGTGGGGAAGACATGTCGTCGACAAATAGGATAATGAATATGACACTGACTTGGAGCCCCTAAAAGAGGATCGATCATCTCACATACCACTAATAAAATCTTAAAGTAAGCACATGCTACTGGGATCTCGGGAAGCTCTCATACGAACTCCCACAAGTAATATATACACTTAAAAAAATAATCCTCATAAATACATATACGTACTCAAGAAACACTGATACTGAATACATACATGTGCGCATTTATTTTATTTTTTTTTTTTCTTCCTTTTTTTTTTTTTTTTTTGCGCATAAATCCAACACAAAACAATGAGAAACCAATTTAAAATAAACAAACATATCTCTAAGCCGCAAAGGTACAAATAAAACAACTCTCTAATGAAATGACATAAGCCTCTCAAACTAAAAGTCTATGAATAAATGTCGATGGAATACAGATGATACCACAAACCCCATGCAGAAATGAATGGGGATCACCAACTATGGGAAAGAATGAGATAAAACAAGAATTCAGATAGAAAGAAAGTGGTGAAAACATAGAAACTATGAAATGGAGCGGATACAATGAAGTGAACGTGGTAAGGTGACGTAAAGAATACGTCAACGTGTCCCTAACTCAAAAGATCCCTAAAGTAAGGCATACACACACTAGAGGGCCCCTATCCCATGTATGAAAAGGTAAGCAGGGCTATAAGAGAAAATAAAGCCAAATGCGCGTGGCATGGAGGCTCATGGGCTACAACTAAAAAATGTGAGTAACAAGGATAAGTTATATGGCTAACCGAAATGATGGCCACCCATCTTGGCAAACCATGGTCTCAAACGAAAACTTCTTTTCGCCTGATCCAAGTCGTCACTATGAGAATCGTTTCACCTAAGTCCATCAACCATGCACTTCCTTTAGGATCAACTCTAATAATGTAAGGTCCGGGCTTCCGCTAGGTTCAACTTCCCAAGGTCAAGTGACCAACCCCAAGGACTCTTTTAAACCAAATCACCTCACAGAACGAAACAGTCGAATCTCAGCCAAAGCACGCCATCTTCCTTTGGTAAGCCTATATGGTCAGCAACTCTCAATCACCTTTCATCTAATAGGATAAGCTGATCAAACCGTGACTGAGCCCACTTCGCCTCTAAAATATGTTGTTCTAGGGCTACTCTCAAGGATCCTATCTCTATCACAACGAGTAAAACTGCCTCCATACCATAAACTAGAGAGTAAGGTGTGGCTCCTATAGAAGTACGAAAGGAGGTGTGATACGCCCATATTGCAAAAGGAAGTTTCTTGGACCAGTCTTGAGAAGTCTCAATCATCTTACGTAGAATCCTCTTAATATTCTTGTTCGCGGCCTCTATTGCCCCATTTGTTCACGGCCCGTACACGTGCACGACATCTCAGGATGCCGATGCCAGCCTCTCGTAATAAAGTACACCCCACCCCGAAATGCACACCGTCCAATATCAACTCATGAGGAACCCGAGCATCCGCAGATACGGGCGACATCCGATAAAGTGGCCACCTTAGCCGCATTTAGCTTTGCATAAGAAGTGGCCTCTACCCACTCCGTGAAATAATAAATAGCTACTAGGATGAACTCATAACCACTAGAAGACTTTGGCGAAATCTTCCCAATAACATCTGCGCCCCATACTGAAAACGGGTAAGGTGAGGTCAATTCATGCAACTCTAATGGTGGAAGGTGTATGAGATCTCCATGCATCTAACACTCTATATAACTCTGAACAAACTGACAACAATCTGTCTCCATGGTCAACCAAAAATATTCAGTCCTCATAATCTTACGAACCAACATATGTTCTCTTAGGTGGGGCCCATAAACTCTGACATGGACCTCTCTCATCGCCCAGTCAGCTGAATCTCAATCTAAGCACAACAATAACACACCATCAGCTGCACGTCTATATAGTGTCTCTCCATGTATCACAAAGCGGGTGGCCAATTGTCTCAAAGCTCTCCTGTCCTTAGCCATCACGGCCTCAGGGTATGTGTCATATCTAAGAAACTAATAAATATCATGATACCACAACAGACCATCATCAAACCATGGCTCGTCAATTGCCGTATAGGAACACTTCTTAGCCCTAAATCAGGCAAGGGACGAACTACTACACCCTGAATGTCAATCATGGAGTCAGCAGCCAGAAAGCATCTAAGAACCGATTTTGTGCTTCCAGGTGGTGGTGAGTGTAGCTCAAGTCACAACTCGACTAGCAACTCTAAAGTATGATAAGGCCTAAGCTTCACATCTCTAATTTCCAATCACCTGTGACTGGCCTAATCACTAGATTAGGAATCACCCCGAATATCTCCATCCTTCAAATCCTAAGCTCAAGTGTAGTTCTAACCCAAGGATGCATGCCTATACTAACAATGCTGAAATCAGGGCCGATAACAACCGTAAAGGCTAAACGAACTGATCTCGGGATATGATCACCATGAGGAGAAATCAATAGAACACTTATCCTATATCCAAATGGTTAGCTGCACCATCAGCATACGCGCCAAGCAGAAAACGGCCACCCTCATGATCTCTCATCCGAAAATCATCATCAATCACTCTACCGCCGATAACCTAAGTGAGGCCAGTGATCTTACTAACACATCCCTTTATAGACTTTGAGGACATATCAATATCAAATCCTCGCTGCAAGTAAAAGCTATCTCTACAGTCTCGCTTCATTAAACGGGTTCGTCAAACGATATCTCAATGGATCTAAACGAGAAACAAGCCGCACGAATACTCATCATAATGTCTCAATCTCCGAGTGGCTCAAACTAAAGCTGCGTAAGGCTCAATAATAATGTTCCTGCCCCATACTCAACAACCACTCTACTCGGGATAATATAGCTCTCTCCCTCTCTAATCATCAAGCTAGGCTGAAGACACTCCAAAGCTGAGACCAAACTAACAAATGTAACAAGAGAGGTCATCATGAAGGAGGTACCAAACAGAAAGGAAAGCAATACTCTAATCGGCCCAACCACCGGTAATCGATCATCCCAAACCTTAGTTGCTTCCTCCTCAAAAGCCTGAAGATGTGCTCACAAGTATCACTACCTAACAATAAACTTGTTGATATATTGCAACATACCCAAGAAACCCCGAATCTCAGTCTCGGTCTATGGTGAAGACAAGTCAAGGATAGCTTCGATCTTATCAAGATCTGCCTTAATACCTCTCTCACTTATCATGTAGCCTAAGAGCTTCCTAAAAGTCACTCCAAAAGTGCACTTCTTGGGTTTCGGTCTCAATCTAAAGCATCTGATCCTCTAGAAGAAGCGCTCTAAAGCTGTTGATGAGCCCTAAAATCATCTATTTTTAACCCATTTTCTAGCATATTTTTAGCAGTTAAGATACATTTTAATGCTAAATTATGAAAAATTCACCAACTTTTTGTTTTGCAGGTTTTATATGAAAAAAAGAGAATTCCAACAAGAAAAGCAAGTAAAATCAAGCAAAAAGAAACCATGTCGAACATAGTATCAAGATGTCACAATAGAATTCCAACATAACCACAGAGGTATGGGTCACAAATAAGGATCGCTGAGCGTGAAGCTAAATGAAGACTCCACAACACAATTTAAGATAGACTAATAATTCTGTCGCGCGATAGCGATCTTTATGTCGCGACACAGTGGGAGCAGCTCATGAAGAAGAATGTCGCAACATTCCTTACTCTATCACGACATTGATCTAGCAAATGGCATTGGAATCTTGTCGCAAAGTCTTACAATTCTGTCACGACATAAGAAACGAAGTCATCAAATGAACTTTGTCACGACAAAAGACAACTCTAACGTGACAGAAAATGGCAAAACAATGAAACAATGTGCCCGCGACAGTTTTCTATGTTATATTGCACATGTCACCAAGGACAAGACCAAGGCAAATTTTATTTTGCGACAAGAGAAAACTATGTCATGACACAACATTTAGAGCCAACAATGAAAAATACGCAGACCATTCATGACATAGAATTTCTCCGGCTATGACGAAAACTTGAGGTTGCTGTGAATGTTGTCACTTCCATTAAAGACGACTGTTGTCGCGATAGAAAGTGAGGAGATTGACAAGAAGATTGTTGCGACATAGAAACGGATGTTGCGACATAATAATGAACTGAAGGCAGACATCCCTGTCTTGACAAAGGAAAATTATGTCATGGCACAAAAGCCAGAGTCGTAGATTTCTATATCATGATGGAAATTTTTCTTCAGTCGCATTTAAAATGGAAGATGTTGCAGAGAAGTCAAGGCAAGTTTGTCACGACAAGAGATCCAATGTTGCAAACAAAGATTCAATTTCGAAGAATATTAAGGCAAATACAACTCACGCTGAAAGAAAAGTCTGTCGCGACAAAAAATCCATGTCATCGGGAGAAACTCTGTCGTGACAAAAGATAACCATGTCGCAACATAAAACAGACAACATCAACAAAACTATGTCGCAACAAAGTCAAACTAAGTTTTTGGTTAAATAAAAAGGGTGGAATGAACTCTTCTCTTCCATTGCTTGGGAACAAGCAACTTCTTTCTTTTCTTTGCTTGAGGACAAGCAAAACTTTAAGTTTAGGGGTGTTTGATGAGTGTAAAACTCATCTATGTTTTGAGTTAATTTCACATGCTACTTTGAGTATTTTATATTAATATTCTTGTAAAACTCATAACATTTCTTCTAAACTTGGTTTTGCGGGATTTTTTATCGAAAGCAAGTGATTTAATTAGAAAATATGCAACATAGTTCAAAAAAGAGAGTTAATCGGATGTCTCACAGCGTGTTAGTGGGAAGATGAATTTTTCTGTATCATCTGGGGTATCAAATGGAACAACTACACTTATGGTTGCATTCTACATTCAAATAGCTTTCCAACGACACCTCACACACCCAAATCCGAGTTAAAATGAAGAAGTTATGACCCTAACAAGTTGGAAAAGAAAAACAAGCAGCTGAGCAAAGACTTTGTCGCAACAAAGTTTTATTATGTCTCAACAGAGTTGATTTTGTCACAACAAAGTTCAGTATGTCTCGACTTAGCCAAAAACAAGGCAAAGACAGACTTTGTCGTGACAAATTTTTATTATGTCGCGATAGAGTTCATGTTGGCGCAACAAAGTCACAAGGCAAACTTTGTCATGACAAAGATTTTGACAAAGCCAGAAACTTTGTCATGAAAAAGTTTTACTTTGTTGCGACATAGATTATTATGTTGCAACAAATCTTCGCATGTCACGACATCGACGCTAGGTTTGACCTGTAGTCCCGAACCCATGGCTTGATTGTTTTCAAGCCCATTTCACCCTAGGACTATAAATACTCATTTTTTAGGTTTTGAGGGCAACAGGGAGGTGGGAGAATACCTCTCATTAGGTTTCTCTTTCTAAACTGCCAATTTTTTTAGTTTTGCTGCAAATTTTGATTTTTAGTACCTTAGAGTAGTTTTGTGCTATTATTTGTATTAGAAGAGATTTTCTCGTGTTATACATCGATTCGCATTTATTATCGCTCAAACAAAGATTGAAACTAAAATCGATTTTTCTCACTCCGTTTCTTGATTTCTTTCTTCATATTCTTACTTGTTGTTTGATTGGTGATGATTGGAATCCAAAGTATGGAACATTAAATTCACCTGTGGGTGGGACAATTTGATGAAGTATTTAGATTCGTGCCATTCTCGCTATTTTCGTGGGTTTGAAAAAACCTGGATTTATATAATTGGTACCGTTTCATATAATAGTTGTGTTCGGAATATTAGCGATACCTAAAAGAGTCGGTGAAATCTTGCTATGATTTTCAAGAGGCCCTCTTAATGACACAGAGATAAAGATTCCTGATAACAAAGAGCAGTAACTTGGGGGTATGTTAGACTAATATTATGGAATTAATGAACTCTAAAAAATTACTATGTTAGATCACTAATTTACTCATGGTGTGAGGATTAATTAGATGATATATCAGTTTAATGTTTAGAGGTTTCACCTCAAATTGATAAAATGACCTCGATCCCGTGTTAGCATAGATCTAATCAAGGAGAGAGATAAGATTTGATGGCTGAGGTACTGATGAGTCTTAAACTCATCTATTTTTAATCCATTTTTATGGCATGTTTTTAGCAGTATCATATCTACTTTTATGCCAAATTATGGAATATTCGCCAACTTTATGTTTTACATGTTTTAAATGAAAAAGTAGATAATTTCAACTAGAAAAGAAGCAAAAAGGTTGCAATTGCAACAGTCTCTGTCGTGACATAGTTTTGGTTTGTCGCAACAAAATTTCAAGCATACCAGAACTATGTCGTGAGCTGCCACGCAGTGTTTCAACAAAGTCCGTGTTGAACTCGCATAAATAGAATCACCAAGTAAGTACAAAGAGTTCTCTATCGCGACATTGCTGAAGAAGAATGAAAAGAAGACTGTTGCGACACCCTTAACTCTGTCGCGACAATGATTAAGGAAAATGGCAAGGGAACTTTTTCGCGACAATTCTTCCTCTATAGCAACATAAAAGGCTGAAGATTAACATATTAATAGAGGAACTCTGTCGCGACAGAAAATGGCAAGAATACAACACAAGTTAGCTGAGACAAGGTTTTATGAAAGCACAAGTTTTCTGCGATGGAGCGCTCAATGAAGAATTTATGTCGCAAAAGAAAAATCATGTCGCGACATTATATTCATAATTACCAAACAAAGAGCAACAAAATTTGCCGCAACAAAGATTATTTCGTCGCGACAAACAAACCTCGAGGGAGTGCGAATCTCTACATCGCGACAAGAATTCAAAAGAGCAACAATGTGGGCAGAATGGCGACAAAGAAATTCATGTTGCGACATAGTGAAAAATTGAAGGCAAAATCTATGTTGTGACAAAAAAGTTTTCTGTCGCGACAATAAAAGCTAAAGAATGATAGAATTCTGTCACGAAAGAAAAAAAAGTAGGTCGCGACCGAAATTGTATTAGAACTGATATTATCCAAGTCAAGTTTTTATAATGTTCAAATTTCTCATCAAGAACAAGGACCGTAGAGAAGAAAATCCTGCTACTAATAAAGAAAATTATGTCGAGACGTAAAATCGCTTTCATGAATCAAAGAAATCCTCGTTTGAACACAGAAAACTCTATCCCGAGTCAGAAGTTTTTTAATGTGGAAAGATATGCTTGTCGCGACAAAAAAAATTATGTCACGACAGTTTCCAGAGGCATAAGTGTATAAAGAGATGGGTGTAACAAGTTTCTATGTCGCAACATAAGACATTCCTATTGAGACAAGAACAAGACTGGTGGATCAAAACTCTGTTGCGACATTATCAAAGTTTGTCGCAACATAATCCAAGACAAAGCTCAAAGAACAGGTCATGACAGAAAATTGTATGCTACAACAAAGGCCGGCACAAAGATCAAACTCACACTTATTGATAAAGTTTTTGCCAACAGAGCAATCCAATTGGGCCATAATTTTGGGGATCCACAACACAATTATTGAAGTGCAAATTTATCATTGGAAAGTTCATAAGTAGACCCATTTAGGGCATTGTGTGCACCCACAATCTCCAAGACTCGGGTAGTTGAAGAATATTGTATTTTTTTTTTCTTCTTTTATTTCCGTTTTAGTAGATTTTAGTTTGAGCGTAGTTTTAGTTATTTTTCTTCGATTTTCTTCGTGAGTTGAGAATGAACCGTAGTGCAACTGGAAATGGGAATTTCTTGTTAAATTTTCTCTTCATTACTGTTTTGAATAAAATGGAGTTTGGAAATTTTTTGGATTTCATTCATTTCAATTTGTTTACACTTTTAGTGAATTTTCCTAATCAGTTAATCACTTATATGAATGATCTAGTTTTGAAGGGTTGAGCTCCCTCTAGGAATGGGTCGATGTTGATAGTCATTTTTCAGCACAAGGTGGAAGAACGCCTTAGTTAGAATTATTGAATTTATTTGATTGGTATTATTTTTTGAACTTAATTTGCTCCCAGCATTCAGTACCGGTGTGTACCCAAGCAGTGCTTATCGTATCTTGCTTTGATTTCCAGGAGGCCCTCATGGGATACGTAGATGGAGAATCCCGAGGGTATAGGAGCAGTTTATTTGTGGGTATGGTAGACTAATACTTAACTAATGAACTCCCGAAAGGCTACTCTAATGAATCACTAACTTACCTATTTTTAGGATAGTTTGATGAAGTATCGGGCCAAATCAAAGGTTTCTCCCTCTCTAATGAAAGATTCTCGATCCCGTGTTAGCAAGGATTTAATCAAGGAGATGGAAAAAATTTCATCAAGACAGGTGATAAGGTGTCACTCCAAATTGGGAGAAGGCTTGCAATATCCCCTGCCTATGGGGGTAATGACTCTTCGCCCTAAGATCTCGGGTGTGAAGTATTGAAAAGAAAAATACTCAAATCTTAGAAAGAGGATTATATCTACCAGAAGGATTAAATTCATGAGTCATAAATGAACATGAATCTCTAATTAATGAAATGTATGGTTGAGGGGAAATCCAAACTATACTACAATGCATCTTTGACAGATTCAGCTTTCCAACTAGTGGCTTAGCTAAGAATTAAAATGGTGCAAACAAATGGCAATTATTCATTTATCTATGTCCTAGTGTTGTCTCACTCAATGAACTCTCAACTCCATTCTTATTACTATCTAATGTACACTAGTGAAAGTACTTAAGTATTATTTCATTCTTTTTCCAATCATCTTAATATTAAAGTTCAAATAGTAAGGATCTTGAGTAATTGGGGCAGTTAGTTTTATAATTTATCCTCAATTCTCATGGGAACAATGTCTGGACTTAATGAAAATCCACTTTTATTACTTGTGTAATGACTGGTGCAGACTATAAAAGGATTAAGACCAATCAAAATCTTTAATGAATCCGCTTACAAAAAAAGACAAACATATATTTTCATCACATTTCCTTGCCTTAACAAGTGTTCGTGTCATTGTTATGATTGTATTAATAAATTTGTTAGCGCCTCCATAAATTTGTTTATATATAATCTTGTTTGTTCAATGGTCTATCTATATCACATTTAACAATGCTTTTTGGTGTCGTTGAGAGACTTTATTTAATCCCCGGTAGCGTAGTCATAACTTTGTTCGCACATTGTCTATACAAAATCGGTCAACAAGTTGCCCATTGTCGTGGATAGATGATTGATGAATTTAAAAGATCAATATTCTAACCAAAAAGGGAATTACTAATTTGACATTTTTCTTTCTTTTTTTATTTATCATAAATTTAAAATCACAAATGGCGTATTTATTATGTTATTGAAGATTTTCTTTTCGAGATTAAATGTGGAGATAATTGCTTTCCTGCATTTCGATTTCATTTGATCTCAAGCAGGTTGTTATTCGTGAAGACAAGAATGCATAGAAAGCCATAGCGCATATGTCGCCCAGATGTAAATAAAAGAACACTGAGAAATCTGAGGAAGATTACAAGTGCAAAATCTAGAAGTATGGCAAATCAAAGGGAAAGACTGCAAGCTATTCCAGAAGAAGAAGAAGAAGAAGAAATAGAAAGACCTCAGAGACAAATGACTATGAAAGATTTTTGGAGGTCTTCTATTCAAGATGAATATTCTGTTGTAAGACAACCTGCCCTAGAAGCGAAGTTGGATGCATTGATGAACAAGATGGGAAACAATGAGAGAAGAATGCATACTGCACTTGAAGTGGGGATAGTAGATGAAGGAGAAAGAAGAAAGAGTGTTGAAGAGGGATCAAACCATGAGGGTCCCTACCAAGTTGAGGAGGCACAAGAATGCAATGCTGGATTAGGAGCTACACTTTCAAGTTTCTCCAACCTCATCTTGCCCACTCACTACACACCAAAGACTCAAGAACCATGAGAACTTCTCATACGGGGAGGAGCACGAAGAAGGTCAAAGACTTGGGACGCACTCCAAAGAATATCATGCCTCCTAAGGGTTTCAATAGCAGAAGCAGCTAGCAGAACAAAGAGCAGAAAATCAGGGGCAGAGGAGATCTAATTCCTTTGAGGACCAGATGCTTGCTTTCATGAGAGAAAATAAGAGGCTGCTAAATATATGAGCAGAAGTTTGTTGAGCTAGCAGCATTCCAAGCAAACACAACTGTGTTCCAGGACAATACCAACGCCTCTTTGAAGAATTCGAGACTCCTCGGTAGGGCGCTTGGTCTCATTCCATGCATAATCAGCCTAAGGGATACACTCCTGCGACATAAGGAAGAATCAAGGATTAAATGGCTCGGATCCAAAAGAGGAGGAGTGAATTAGGGAAATTTAAATGAAGTTGAGATCCAGATTTTGAAGAGGGAAAAGAGTTTTGCTTAAATGAAGACATTCTGCAGCAAATGTCTAGCTAAAAACATTAAACTGAGCAACTTCTTGGGAGGCAACCCAAGCAGAATTTTAAATTATATTAGTTAGATTAATTTTGTTAAATTTTGTGTGTTTGTTGTTCTAGTTTTAATTATGTTAGAAGTTTTATTTTTTTTAGTTGTTGTTGATTTTTCAGGACAATGAAGCTATATTAAAGATTAATTTTATTAGGAAGCACACTGTCTCAAACTGAAATATGTAGAAAATAGCCACAAGGGGGAGTATTTCTATTTCCCTAAATTTGTTTTTAATGATAATGCATAAATGAAGCTCAGGGAATGTGATTTTATTTTTAAAGCAAAAAATGAATAGTAGCTTTGTTGGTTTCATTTTTTTTTATATTCTGAATATCATCTTAGCGGATTATATTGAATAAAGAAATGAAATGTTGTTATTCATATTTGAATTGAGGATCTTTGATTATTAAATGAGTTTTCACAAGTATGTTCTGATGGGTATGAGCGAATATACCTTGCTTTGAATGTGTCTTGAGTGAAAACTAGGAATGATGCAATTCTGGAAAATTTTAGTTCAATGATGCGAAATGCTTTCTCTCGTCAATATCGCTTCTTTCATCGCAATGCAGTTAAATCAAATATCATCTCACCGCAGGTTTGTCGCAACAATACTTATATATGTCGCAAATGATTTGCAAATGACTATGTTTTCGAAGAGAAAACATTGTTCGCGACAATATTTTTGAATGTCGTGATTATAAGTTTACTGCGGTTGCGACATACTTCTCCGCGGTCGCTGACATACCAACTTTAGACTCAAATTGAAAAGGGAAGTTTCTGTCGCGACAAATTTTTTCATTGTCGCGACATAGATTCAAAAGAGCATCAAAAAGAATGTCGCAACATTTCTCACAATGTCACGACATTTCACTGACCTAGTTTCCAATTGATTGCAAAAAAAATTCGCAACAATTATTTCTGTATGTCGCGACATAGTATTAAAAATTGAACAAACCCTAGGTCAGTTGTTGTCGTGACATTTAATGAAGGCACAACAAAACAGTTAGCTTAAAGAGAGAATTTTTGAAAACTGAAAGGCCACCTTTCTCATAAACAATCAACCCTCTCAGCTTCCTTTATCAAATCTCTCTCATCTTACCTTCTAAAACCCTAGAGTTCCAAAACCCTATCCTGACAATGTCTGAGCCGTCGCACCTCATTCTAAAACTGAAAGAAATGATGGAAGCATACGCAGAAGTAGAGGAAGAGACTGTTCAAGAAACTCAATCAGGGGAAGTGCAAGAGGAAGAAAGAGCTAAAGCTAGAGGAGAGCCTGAGCCGCTAAATGAAGAATCAAGAAAAAGGAAGAGGGGAGCTGAAGAAGATAAAGTAGAGTAGAGGAATGAAAGAGTAAAAATCTTGATCTCAAACAAAGCATCTACTTTAATGGAGAAAATTTAAAGGATGAGGTTTCATGGGCTGAAGTTTGAGGACTCAAAAGACTCATCTCCCTTTCTCCTAAATGCTTCGAGAAGAGATGGCATCACCGGGCAGCAAGGCTCCCGGTCAGGCCGCATTTGTTAAAGAATTTTTTGCTAATATGGTGGAAAAGGAAGGAAATAAGGTATATGTCAAGGGAAGATGGATAGACTTGAACATGATGATAATGTATTATTCAATCCGGCGCAGAAGATGGCTCAAAATTCAAAAGACTACTAGCCGAAAGCTAGAGTGGACCTACTAACAGCCGGAAAAGGAAAATGGAAGGGGACAAAGAAACCCTTATGAACTTAGCCACAGGTGATTAATCAAGAGGCTAAGGTATGGTCTTTATTTTTATCAAATTTCAAATTCTTTTTCCATCAAAGCACCTCAGCATAGTAAGAAGGAACGAAGCAATCCTCCTCTTAATGACGCCAAGAGGTAAAATCAATGTGGCAAGATCATTGAGAGAATTTATCATGAGCATTTAGAAGCAAATGCAGTGGGCTTGATCCCATACCCGCCTACAATCACCAAATTCGCTTCCTCTTAGTGGGGAGTAGATAAAGAATGGGGAAAAGAAGAAACATACCCCAACGCATCCCCTCTGACCTTGACTAGAGTGACAAAAGAACCTAAAAACAGAGGAAATGAGAAAGAAATAGAAGTGGAAGAAGAAATGAAGGAAAGATATAATGAGCTAGCTCAATGGGGAAGTCCACCCCAAAGGCAACAAGAATTTTTCAGTGGCTTTCGCAAGCCCCATCTGAATGCATTTCCAACATAAGAGAAATCCATCAGAACAGTTTCGAAAGTTCAAGGCACCAGTGTAATAACATAGAATTGATGGAGATGCTGATATCTATGAAACAAGAGATGAGAGAGAAAGAGATAATCAGCTAAAAATCCAACTTTAGCTCAGAGATGAATATATGGATGCAGAGCTCAGAAGAAGAGATCAGAATATGGAGGATGCATTGAAACAAAGAGATGAAGAATGGAGAGCAGAGTTGGAGAAAATAGATATAGAATGGAGAATAGTAATAAGTCATAGAGAAGTGGCTTTCTGGACTGAAACAGGGAAACATGAGGCAGGTTAATAAAGATGTTGGAGGAAAGAGATAACGCCTTAAAGGCGTAATTGAATCAAGAGACTGTTATTACGCGTATCACGATTCGATTGGAACATAAATGCAAATAAATTAAAATTTTATCCCTTAACCCACCAAGGATCACATGCTTCATATAAAAACCAAAGGAAGGTAAAACAAAACTTACCTCTTGTAGATCGATTCGTCAAGCCTTCAAAGTCTACGTCTTGGTTTATTCGGATCTTAAAAGGTGCTGTCTTTTTGAAAAACGACCACTCTCTACAAGTATCCACACACGAACAAATAATGAACGATCTTGTTGAATGTTGTTCAGTCCGTTTTCCCCAAAACGAAATTGTGGTTTTCTTTTCTTTTCTCTCTGCTTTGGTTGTTCTCGTATAAAGACGACATTACAAAATAGTATATGTTTCTGCATATATATATATATCTATATGGGTCCGCGTGAAGCCAAGTCAAAACGAATTTTATATTATGGTATATTTAAAACTCTTTTAAATAATAACAATTTAAATTCACAAACATAACCGCTTCAAGACATAACTGTCTGAATTTAACTTTCTCAAAATTAATTAATTTAAATTCACAAAACATAACCGTTCAAGACATAACCGCTTTCATGAATTTAAACTTCAAAATTAAATTCGCCGAATTTAAATAACAATTAATTCACAAAACATAATCGCTCAAGACATAACTGCTTACCGAATTTAAACTTTCTCAAAAATTAAATACGCACTCAAATAATAACGACATATTGTAATCAAAGAATCTCATCGGTTTAAATTACTACGTAGAGTGAAAAACCATAACCAAGTATTATTCGTTCTAATGTGCGATCTTATAGGTTCAATTAACATTGGCAAAGAGGGAGCCTAAATCACATTTTGATCCTACAACCTGCTAAGTGGCCTCTAGCAAGACATTATGACTACCTAAGTTAAATGAAAAGCTCATGATCCGAGAGACAACCTTAATATAGCTAATGACATAAATTTTGTCTCATGATATCTGATGAATATATGCATGGATAAAGTCAACCTTTATATCGCTTCTATCTTACTACTCAAACCCAATTAGACCACAGCCAAATGACATTGATTCCATCAATTCATTTGAGCACAACGTATGCATTTCAGTTTCAATTGTCGAGGGGACCCAAAGATATCTCTCTTATAATAAGAGGGACAAATTCCATTTTAATCGCTCATATCTCACTACATAATTCTAATTATGTTCAAGCATAAAACTTGATAGTCATCCGATTAAAGACGCGCTTGATTATATCAAACACAATATTCCTAAGTGTTGAGAACTATAGCTACCCTGTGTGAAAGATTTAATGACATAACTATTAGAGATTAACTTATGACTTTGATCCATGTATTAATCTCAAGACGAGTCTGTCCAATATTTGTTCTCAACGAATAGATATAAATTTGATTTGTATCTCATACACATATTCATCCCATTAATATCAATCAAACTACACAATCTTAATTCATTATATCTTACAAAATAACTGATTATGGATATTTAGAATACTCATTATTATTCAAGGACATTATATATAATAAACATAAACCATCACACACTAATTCTCATAAATAGGTCAAAATACCATGTCCATACGATAGGCCTAGAACACTATTACTAACAGAGACATGAATTGGTTAAATAGTCTGGAACATTGAAAGCAAGCTACTAATGATCCCATATGTTAACAGACACTCCTAGAATCATTAGCTAAAAGGCAGCTAGAATTGACAAAAAGCAATGCGAAGATTTTGGTTTGGGCAAAGAAGATAGTCTCAATAAAGAAAATAGTGTCATTGCCACAAATCATAATTTCAGACTATGCGCCTTACACAGTAGTCCCTCAAGGTGTAACAAACCCACCAATACCATTCTCCAACCCAAATCCAGAGGTAGAAAGACCTTCTGAACCTTGTAAAGCACCAGCCCAAAATAAAACCCCTAGTGCAACAGGAAAAAATGAATTAACCCCTGTAGAGGAGATTGAAGAATATTTAAGAATGGAAGTAGCCAAGGAAAAGGTTTTAAGGAATAAAAAATAGCTCACCCTGCTCTTCCATCTCTCCTCCTCTCTCAGATTCAATATTCCATCCTAAAGAAAAATTCAATAAAATAGAAAATTCTTTGCAAAGCTTGGTGTTCATTTTTATTTTTATTTTTTTCATTTCTTGTTTATTTTGTTTAAATTTTCTTTCCCTTATGTTTAATAATTTGAAATTGTTCACTTATGGTAAAAAGCTTAGTTGAATAAATGAGAAACCAGATTTCTTGGTTGGAATTGCTAAATAAGCTATGAATTGTTTGGTGAAGCTGAATTGTTGATGAATTGAGTTGTTGTTGTGTTACATTTTTCTGAACTAAAGTGTTGATCTAAATGAACATTCTAACTGTTAAATAACACAACAACATATCCACAAAACCAAATAAACAATCTGATATTTTCTGAACTAAAGTGTTGATCTAAATGAACATTCTAACTGTTAAATAACACAACAACATATCCACAAAACCAAATAAACAATCTGATAGATGCATTTAGGGTAGGATGAGATGAATTGAGGTAAGCTTTTCCTCTTCCAATACGTTCAACTCTCTCTAAACTATTTTCTCAAGATGAGGCTAGAAAGAAGAGATGAGGCCTAAGATAAGGCCAACGAGCAAGTTCAACTTCACGAGGTTGTCCGATGACGACGATGACGAACACTCCCAACTCTATTTACAATCCATTCTAGCAAAGTGAAAAGTAGGAGGCAGGACGGGGCAGGATAAGATTCTAAAGAAATGTTTCAAAACGAGGGACGGGAAGCGAGACCCGCTGCGTCCCAAAGTTTTAAAACGAGGATAGGAAAATAGGAAAAGATCTTCGAGATCGGACAGATCGATGTGCCTCATCCTAACTAGAGTTGGCAATATAGGTTGAGCCCGATGGGCCAGCCCAATTTAGCCTGACTTTTTGGAGGGTTCGACCGTAAAATGTATGGTCCAAATAAAACAGGTTTAATTGGCCCAACCCGTTTTGGCCTGTGGCTTATATGGGTTTGGTCCGAACTAGCCCGATTAGTTCGAAATCTTTATTTATTATTCAAGAATCATAAGAATCGGTAGACTCGATAAGCGATTTATCTATAAATTCGACATATTTTATTTTAATAAGCCAACTTCTTTTGAAGCTAGGGTTTTAATAATATTTATTATTATAATATATAATTAATATATTAAAATTTATTATTTTGACTTTTTATTTTTTATTTTTAAATATATGTTTTTAATATAATTTTCTAATAATTTAATATTTATAAAATCGTTATTATTTTAAGTAACTTCGTAAGAATCGAGACTTGATAAGGATTTATCTATAAAATTCGGACATTTTAGCTCTTAATATGAAGTCAAATCTCTTCTTTTGCAGCATAGGGTTTTAATAATATTTATTATTATAATATATAATTAATATATTAAAACTTATTATTTTGACTTTTTATTTTTTATTTTGGAATATATGTTTTTAATATAATTTTTCTAATAATTTAATATTTATAAAATCTTGTATGAAAAATTAACTGACTATATTTGAATTGAATAAATTACGGTTTTAATATTGAATATATTTTCATTCTCATTGATCATATTTTTAGTATTTATAATTTCAAATTTTTTTCTATTTATCCTTTAAATTTTATTAAATCATAGTATGTTTGATTTTAAAATTAAAGATATGAATTTTAAAAATAAATAAATATAAAAATGATAAAAATGAAGTTGCATTAGTTTATGAATTAAATTTAATTTAATAACTAAATTATCACTATATTTTAAATATAGTCTTGATAACAAAATATTTTTATTTTTAAAATAGTTAACAAAAAATTATACACTTATTTCTTTCATGATATTATATCTTCGTGGTTTTGAATCAAACCAAATAAGATATTTTATTATTATACATGCAGTTTTGAAAAAAATATACTTGTATTACATATATAAATAAAATTTATGTTTTTAATATTCTAAAAGTTTAATAATTTAAATAGAAAAGATATAATCATATAAGAAAAAAATGTAATGATTTCATCATTTTATATGTTTAAGCCATATATTATTTATATTTATTTGAAGAATTATAAATTTTGTTAAATATTTTTCATATTTTTTAAGGTTTGAACCTGATTTGACCCGTTTCAACCCACAACCTGTATAACTTAGTAATTTGGGTTAACTAAAAACTAACCCGAATATAAATAACCTAGATTAATTCAACCCATTTTGACCAATCCAAATAAATTGGCCCAAAATTATTTAAACTAGCCCGTTTACAGACTCTAATCCCAACACTTTGTTATTCCTAGTCGAAAGCCACGTAGAAGAATAAAATATTAAAAAAAAAAACCCATGGGAGAATTAAAAAGTTCCAAGAAAATTAGAGAGAAAATATGTAAGGGAAGGAAAAAAATATGGAAAAAGTTATCAAAAAATAAATAAAAGGAAATTAGAAGAAAATAAAAATATACTTAAAATTCCTTTCCATTTTTTTTCTATCATTATTTTGTAGAAACCTAACACAACAAACTAAGTGATTTGATCCCTTCAAGAACAGAAAAATACAAAATCTCTATATTAATACTAAATTGTAGCATGAATCCAAAGGCAACAATTATAAACTTCATCAAGAACAGAAAGATACAAAATCTCTATATTAATATTAAAATTGTAGCATGAATCCAAAATCCAAGGCAACAATTATAAACTTCATCAGGTAAAGAAATATACAAAATATCTGTATTAATATTAAATTGTAGCATGAACCCAATCCAAGGCAACAATTATAAACTTCATTCTAGTTTCCCACCTCCAGTTTTGAGTTATAGCAATTTACAACACATACTGCAAGGAGATTCTAAGAGACATCTTCATAGAATCCACCATAGTCGTGATACGAAAAAGAGGGAGGGCTCATAATTTACAAAGCGTATTATTTATTGTATTATTCATCATTCCATATAAGTGTCTTACAAGTAAAACATCCACTCTTCTATATTTTTTTTTTGATCGGTATCCACTCTTCTATATATACTTCATCTTAAACATATCCAGGTGCATATCTCCAGATACCTGCATATAACACCATATTCATCAGATCTATAGACATTTAGATGAATAAAATATTATCAGAAGAAACCTAAAAAAACTAAAGCGCAGGAACAAATTCCTCCATCAGAAAGGAAACAACCCATATGATTTGCTCAGACACAAGCCAATCACTGGATCAGTATGTTCCTGTTAAGTCTCTCTTTTCATTTTTTTTTCCTAAAATTAAGAAAATTAAGAAATATAGTTTAAAAATCACATGTTTCTAATATATTTTAGTTATTTGATATTCTTTCATCCTGGCATACCAAATGTGAGAAAATCATTTTCTTTACTTTTTTATCTTTTTCTAGGTGCTTACCGAGAACAGGAAGGTATTCTAAATTTCTTGATTCTTAACTAACAAATGATTCAAATCAGGCTGCCATTAGAGCTCAAGGAGAAGGGAAAAAGAATTATAAATTATGTAAGGTGGGGATGAAATACCTAATTCATATGGGCATACTACACTGATGGTATTCTACACTTACCCATAGTAAATATCCCATAATCAACAATAAATATCCCATAATATAAACTAGCCCTAACTTCTTTTTTTTTTTTTTTTTTTTTGATAGGCAAACTGAGGCAAAATATATAACACCAAAAAATATGAGAGCAAAGATGACTACCCCGGAATATACAAGGAGTATACTGGGAAGACAACCAGGTCTATACAAAAGATGGGGCTAGAAAAAACCTATCACCCCAAAAACAACGCCCTAGAGAATGCACAAAAGAGTTCTTACAAGAGAAAAGTCTCCATTAATAACGGTTTAGGAGGGTGTGGTAAACGCGCCGGTGAGATCGTGAAAGGAAAGATAGGGTATGTGTGGTATTTTCCACCACGGGATATCAAGGAGAAGGAGGAGTTCTATTTAGGTATATTGGTGGGTGTTTTATTGCTTTTATTAGCTCTGGGGCTGTTGTTTTTGTTTTGGAATACTGTGGGGAAGGATTTCCTGCTCACCTGGAGGGAGAGGAGAAGGAGAACGACGACAGAGGGTGCTTATGGTGTAAATGGTGCAGGAGTTAGTGGCTTGGCAACGTAATGGGGGAAACGTGATGAGTCCGAAAGTAAAGGCGGAGATAAACAAAAACAGAGCAATAGCGTTAAGAAAGAGAGCTGCATTAAAATCGGTAGGAGCAAGTTTGTGGAAGGAGGTGGAGAAATGGGTAAGTGTGAATGGAGGAGGGTCAAAGTCAAGATTAAGACCCTCTCTTCAAGTATGTCCATATACTTGGGCTAGTAATCAAAAACCGATTAAGTTAGGTGCTGCTGGAGGAGTATATTTATTTAGTTCATATACGTATGGTAATGGGGATTATCAGAGACACACAAATGAGACGATGACTTATAAGATGCAGTTGGTTATACCCGATGAGTATAAGACGTTTGTTGGTAAGTGGCCTGTCTACATGTGGTTGATTTATTATAAATCACCAAATGGGACAATGCCAGAAATGAAGACAATATTTAATGTGTTATGGCCTATGAAGCCTGGGTTGTTATCTATTAACAGGGATAATTGCCATAGGTTTGTGGTAAAGCGCAGATTTAAGACTGTTTTGATGACAACAAATACAGATAATGTGAAGGTATGGGCACAAGGTAAAGGTGATGTTCCAGCTGATTGTCAAGTGGATTTTAATAGGTTTATTAAAGGACAGGGGGTGAGAACAGAATGGAAGAATTCGACTTCGGGTGATATAGGGTATATAAAGACGGGGGCGTTGTATTTGGTGATAGCTCCATCGAACGGAGTTACGCTTAATGTATATGCGCAATTTAGAATGTATTTTAAGAGTATTGGGAACCAATAAATAATAAATATTTTAGAGTTTATTAAAATATGAGTATTTTACATAGGCTTCAGCTAAAGAAAAAAAGAAAATTACAAAGAAAAAAAAAGGAAAAATTAAAAACCCTTCAAACTTCGGGAATAGAGCGACAACCCTGTATGTTAGGGTGAAATGTATCAATATCAAAATGATTGGGATTACGAATGGAAAGCTTTGAAGGAAGGATAATGAGAACGCGGAGATGCAGCTCTGTGGGTTCTGAAGAGGTTGAAGCTGGTAGGGTATGAGTTTCTTGGGCAACGCACATATAAATAGGAACGAGAGGAGAAAGAGTTGAAAGAAGACGGGCATGAAGATAAGATGGAAGTAGAGGACACCTAGGATACGTTAAAAAAAAGGACTTGGATATTTTCCTAAATGAGGGTTTAGTGGGAGAGCGCATGTTGCCGAGGTAAAGCTTAGTTTATAAGGGCCATACTATAACACATTACAAAGATAGCTCTTATAAACTGCCGTTGCCGAGGAGGGTAGGATGATGACACGTGTGAGGGAATAAAATAATAAGGGTTTAGATTTAAAGAGAAAAAGTGGGATAAGATAAAACGAAAAAAGTGGGAATGAATGGCAGACAAGCATGGCCCACTGAAAAGGATGGGTAACTTAAGGAAGAAGGAAGGAATATTCGGTAGGATATAAAGTGGAGGGTAGGATGGTAATTTTAAAAGTGAGTGGGATGTAGGTTTGTCGAAAGGGTTTTATAAAGAAGGCGCATGAGTTGGGAGGTGTGGTAAACAAGTGAGATCGTGAAAGGAAAGATAGGGTATGTGTGGTATTTTCCACCACGGGATATCAGGGAGAAGGAGGAGTTCTATTTAGGTATATTGGTGGGTGTTTTATTGCTTTTATTAGTCTGGGGTTGTTGTTTTTGTTTTAAACACTGCGGGGGAAGGATTTCCGCCACCCGAGGGAGAGGAGAAGGAGAACGACGATAGAGGGTGCTTATGGTGTAAATGGTGCAGGAGTTAGTGGCTTGGCAACGTAATGGGGGAAAACGTGATGAGTCCGAAAGTAAGGTCGGAGATAAACAAAAAAAGAGCAATAGCGTTTATGAAAGAGAGCCGGCTGCTAAAATCTGTGAGGGAGCAAGTTCGTGGAAGGAGGTGGAGAAATGGGTAAGTGTGAATGGAGGAGGGTCAAAGTCAAGATTAAGACCCTCTCTTCAAGTATGTCCATATACTTGGGCTAGTAATCAAGAACCGATTAAGTTAGGTGCTGCTAGAGGAGTATATTTATTTAGTTCATATACGCATGGTAATGGGGATTATCAGAGACACGCAAATGAGACGATGACTTATAAGATGCAGATGAAGATGCAGTTGGTTATACCCGATGAGTATAAGACGTTTGTTGGTAAGTGGCCTGTCTACATGTGGTTGATTTATGATAAATCACCAAATGGGACAATGCCAGAAATGAAGACTATTTAATGTGTTATGGCCTATGAAGCCTGGGTTGTTATCTATTAACAGGGATAATTGCCATAGGTTTGTGGTAAAGCGCAAATTTAAGACTGTTTTGACGAAAATGTATCAATATCAAAATGATTAGGATTACGAATGGAAAGCTTTGAAGGAAGGATAATGAGAACGTGGAGATGCAGCTCTGTGGGTTCTAAAGAGGTTGAAGCTGGTAGTGTATGAGTTTCTTGGGCAACGCACATATAAATAGGAACGAGAGGAGAAAGAGTTGAAAGAAGACGTGCATGAAGATAAGATGGAAGTAGAGGACAACCTAGGATAATGCTTAAAAAAAAGGACTTGTATATTTTCCAAATGAGGGTTTAGTGAGAGCAAAAAAGATATCGAGCGAGGCGTTGAGTTTATAAGGGGCTATACTATAATAATATTACAGTATAGCTCCTTATAAACTCGGCGTTGCCATTGCCGAGGAGGGTAGGATGATGACACGTGTGTGGGATAAGATAAAAGAAAAAAAGTGGGAATGAATGGCAGACAAGCATGGCCCACTGAAAAGGATGGGTAACTTAAGGAAGAAGTAAGGAATATTCGAGTAGGATATAAAGTGGAGGGTAGGATGGTAATTTTAAAAGTGAGTGGGGATGCGTAGGTTTAAAGCTGAAAGGGTTTTATAAAAGGAAGGCGCGTTAGGGTTAGGTGGGTGTGGTAAACGCGCCGGTGAGATCGTGAAAGGAAAGATAGGGTATGTGTGGTATTTTCCACCACGGGATATCAAGGAGAAGGAGGAGTTCTATTTAGGTATATTGGTGGGAGTTTTATTGCTTTATTAGCTGGGCTGTTGTTTTGCTTTGGAATACTGCGGGGGAAGGATTTCCCGCTTCACCGAGGGAGCAGGAGAAGGAGAACGACGATGGGGAGGGTGCCAGTGGTGTAAATGGTGCAGAGTTAGTGGCTTCTCGCAACGAATAAATGGGGGAAAGTTCTGATGAGTCCAAAAGTAAGGGCGGAGATAAACAAAAAAAGAGCTATGTATTTCAATTTCCTCTATATTTGATTCCATATATACTGCACACAAATATTTTCTTATTATGTCAATTGTCTATTGCCCATCAATTACTGATATCCGGTCAGATGCAGGTAGTCCCTCGAATTCTTGCATTTATATTACCTTAAACATAGCAGGGAGCTCCCACAATATAAAGCCCCGCTTGGACATCCGCTATATCTCTACCACGCATTCTTCCATTCCGCTTTACACCCAACTTCGCTAATTTCATCGATCCACGTGCCTTACACCAGTACAGATTCTTGTACTTGATTGATCTCGACAAAGCCAACAGTAATAGACTTGCATCTGTAAAATACCCGCCGCAATGCTAATATCAGGCATTCTCCATTTCTTGTCACCACAAATGATGGTAATGAGCCTTCTTTTTGACAATCATAGTCCGCATTCATGTGGTTTCAAACGGCCAAATATATAATCTTCAATCTGCATCCTCGCCGAAAGCATCGTTGCAAATCACCACAAGACATTTTTTACAGCTTCTCATACACCTTCTCATTAGATGAATAGCTCCACATCTCGGCCCCACTCAACATTTGAGTAGGTAATGGTTCGATTTTGTATGTTCTTGACATTCGCCACAGCCTCTATTCTCTAAAAGCAGTCATCGAACACAAGACTGCAGCAACACAAAGAGCCGACATTCACGCACCCACGACACAGGGTAGAGGATATTCCTTACGATTACTCATCACTGTGTGAGCATCTAATAGCTCATCACACTGCACATCCCAGTACCGCACTCTTCCAACGTGCCGCGCCTCTCCTCTTTGTCTCTTTTTCGCCGACCCGTTATAAACTGCTTCACGCATTTGCCGTAGCCGAAGAGACGCCATATTAACCCGACAGGTTATTATTCTCAACTTTTAGCCTGTTAGATTCAAACAGCCAGCCGCCTCTCTTCTTTGGGTCAAAATCACTATATCTTTAAAAATAATATATAATCTTACCAAAATAATCCACCGCTGACTATCAAAATACCATTGCCGTTGGCTGGCCCTGATATCGCCATCTCGATCCTCTCCTTGTCGGTAGCCCCACATGGGCCTCCTGGTCAGCCGCCTTATATAGCAAACTCCTGGGCTTATCACCACCGGGCCATAACGCATGCAGTCTTCTGGTCTCTGCGCCGAGCAGCCACGGGCGCCAGCATGCGCTATGTTTTCGCCATTTCCATTTTTCCCCGCACCACCAGCCACTCCACGCATCCTTCCTTGGCCCTTTCACCGCCAGAGCCTCGCCAGACAGCGCCAGTGGCAGTGCTTGCAACACATAAGGTCACCTGTGCTTCCTCTTTCTTACTCCTAACCTCTCATGCAGCCGATCCTCTCTTTCCACGTGGCCATATCTTCTTTCCATTCTTTCTCCAATCGAACATTTGTTTGCCTATGCAAAGAACATTCTTTCATTTATTCACGCCGGCCTAAATACCGGCCGAAAGCTCCATTTGCTTGCCAAATTCCATTTATCTGCTTGCCGTTGCGAAGTCATCAAGACGGTTGGCCATCTTCCACTTCGCTATGTGTTAAGCGATTTACTCCGGCTTCCTTCGCTGCCGTTCGATATTGATGGTTATCATCCTATCTTCTTCACGGCGATCTGACTCAAATACTATTGAGCCATATAGGAGTTCTTTGGCGAGATCGAGTTTAAAGCTCTTCATTGTACCTCTTCCATCACCTACCACTACCATTCGTGCGTCGCGCCTTCAGGATATCGCTGACCTTCTACTGGGCCAAGATTTCCTGCTACCGTGTCCACCCGCTTCCCTTATGAATGGGCAACAAAGTTGAAAGGGTTGGAATATGCAGCTTCAAAGCTTCACCCTCTGTTGGAGTCGATCTATCAACCCACTTCCGAGGAAAACACCTTTATCATCCCCGCTAACTTCAGCAGCTTCGCCAAGTAAGTAAAATTCGGCTGTGAATCAACTCATTATTATCTCATCTCAAACCCTAGTGCCAATTATGATTCATTAAAATGGATCATTGATTCTCCTGACGCCCAGCTTTTGAAATTGTTTGCTCCTTATAGGGTTATTCCATATCTAGACTGCAGCGAACCAACCTCTATATTGTGGGAAACACCAGAACTGGCAAAACCACATGGGCCAGATCCTTGGCTAGACACAATTATTATTGCGGACTCGTTGACTTCGCAGACTACTCAGGAGAAGCCATCATCAACATCATCGACGATGTCGATTGGAAGCACATCATCCCCTTCAAACCCATTATCGGACTTCAAACGGACTTCACAATTAACCCTAAATATGGAAGGAAGAAACGCATCAAGGGAGGAATCCCCTCCATAATCCCCGCTTTAACCCTCGACAAGACCTGATCGATACTCATGCCGATCGGGCCTCAACTGGTTTAATGATAATGTAACTAAATATTATATCCTCGCAAGCTCGTTGATTCTCGCAGATCATCAGAGAAGAGCGACGATGTCGATCGTGAGTTATCATCCCTCAAACTCACATCGAGGCCAGATTACAGCACCTCAACATGGAAGGAAGAAACGCATCAAGGGAGGAATCCCCTCCATAATCCTGCTTAACCCTGATCAAGACTGGACTGATACCATGCCGATCAGTCTCCTCAACTGGTTTAATGATAATGTAACTAAATATTATATCCCCCCTGGTCAGTCCAGTCTTGATCAGGGTTAAGCAGGATTATGGAGGGGATTCCTCCCTTGATGCGTTTCTTCCTTCCATATTTGGGGTTAACTGTGAAGTCCGTTTGAAGTCCGATAATGGGTTTGGAAGCGGGATGAGGCTCCCAATCACATCGCCGATGATGTTGATGGGATGCGGCTTCTCCTAGTGAAATTACGGTCAACGCAGTCCGCAAAAATACCGTGTCTAGCCAAGGATCCGCCCACGTGGTTTTGCTCGGCCTCTAGTGTTTCCCTTGGGCCAATATGTAGGCGTTGCTCCGCCGCAGCCTAGATCTCGAATAACCCTATAAGGAGCAAACAATTTCAAAAGCTGGGCGTCAGGAGAATCAATGATCCATTTAATGAACTGGCAATTGGCACTAGTGGCTCGGTAGGATGAGATAATAATGAGGATTGTTTACTTACAAGATTTTCTTCCGCACTAATGCCGTTTTTCAGAATGATAGCTGTTTTCCTAAGTCGCCGATAGATCGGCTCCAACAGAGGGTGAAGCTTTGAAGCTGCATATTCCAACCATTTCAACTTTGTTGCCCATTCATAAGGAAAGGCATCGGAGACGGCCAAGAAATCTTCAAAGCAGGTTAGAAGATTCAACGCATATCCCCTCGAAGGCACGGTTTTCGAGGGTAGCCGGTCCTTTGACGAGGCTTCTAGAAGGGATTTTAAACTCCCCGATCTCATAAGGAGGATTGATCTTCCCTATATACGTGTAGACTGAAGTCGGATGGCGGGCCGATTGGAAGTTAGGATGATAACCATCAATATCGAACCAACGAGGAGACCGAATGTAAATCCGCTTAGCACACATAAGCAGAGAGTGGAGATGGTAACTTCCATCTTGATGGCTTTCCCTAGAAACAGCAACAAAAACAGGATCGTGATTTGAAGCAAGCAAATGGAGCTTTTCGGCCAGGTATTTAGGTTCGAGGGGGCAGTGAGGATAGGTAAGGAAGATGTTCTTTGCATAGACCGCAAAGTGAACTTCCGGTTGGGAAGGAGATTTGCCGGGAGGGGATGGCCGGCGCATCGGAAAAGGGATCGGAGAAGGAATGCATGAGAAGGTTGGGAGTAGAGAGCTGGGTGGTGAGCCTTATATAATGTTACAAGGCTCACCACGGCAGCGTTGCAGGAATCTGGACCGTTGAAAGGGAATAAAGGAGGGGACACGTGGAGGGTTAGGATGAGGTGGTTGAAAAGGTGGGAAAAATGGAAATGACGAAAATAACCCTATGCAACGTTGAGGATGCTTCCCGCGCAAGTTAGAAGTGGGCCCACCGTACGTCAGCTGATAAGATGATAAGGCTAGGGTTTGCTTTATATAAAGCAGAAAATGATGGGGAATTATGTGGGGCCGCTGATAGGGAGAGGATCTACAGGGATAAGCGATCAAAGGATTGTGAGCTTATTTGTGGTATTTTTGATAGTCGGAGTAAACGTGGGATTATTTTATTTAAGTTATATATTATTTTTAAAAGATATAGTGATTTTATTTAAAGAGAGAAGGAGACGAACGACGACGGAATCTGGGTTTAGGGAAGGTCGGAATAATAATAATCAGGTTAGTAATATGAGCTGATATGGCTTCGATGAGTAAATCGTGGAGGGGTAGTTTATAACAGGAGGAGGTCGAAAAAAGAAATTGAAGAGAGGAGAAAAGCCGCTTTGATAAGAAGGGCTGGTTATAGGGATGCTGCAGATGTGATGAGGTATTTAGATGCTCCTGGTGTTGGTGTAAATCGTAGGGGTCGTCCCTCTCTGCAAGTATGTGTTTATTCGTGGGGTACAACGGATAATCAGCCTGCTGTGTTTAACACAGGAGCTGTTGTGTTTCTGATGGCTGCTTTTCCGATAGGAACGGCAGAATATCAAAGACATACAAATCAGACCATTACCTATAAAATGTTAATTGAATTCAGGATGTGGACTGATTCATCCCAATGGGGAAGGTGTATGAAATATAAAATGTACTGGTGGTTGATTTATGACAGTGCTCCGACATAAAGGATACCGTTGACGGATTATATATTTGACCGTTTGAAACCACATAGTCCTGGACTATGGTTAGTCAAAAGAGAGTATTGCCATAGATTTGTGGTAAAAAAGAAATGGAGCACAGTATTAGCAGTTGCGGGGGTTGATTTTACAAAGGATGCAAAGGAATCTGTACCTGTTATGGCTTTTGTGGATCAATCAAAATTCTTCAAGAAGTTGGGTGTAAAGACAGAATGGAAGAATGCGACTGGTGGAGATATAACAGATATTAAAACAGGGGCTTTATATTTAGTAGGGGCTCCCTCTTATGATTTTAAGGTTAATGTAAATGCAAAATTCAGGGTTTACTTTAAATCTGTTGGATATCAATGAGAATTGATAGACAATAGACAATTTATTTATAATAAAGAAAATATTTATTATTGCAATATATATATGGCATCAAATATAGAGGAAATTGAAATACATACTTATTCCACTTCGCAGCAAGAACCGATTAAGGTAGGTGCTGCTGGAGGAGTATATTTATTTAGTTCATATACGTATGGTAATGGGGATTATCAGAGACACACAAATGAGACGATGACTTATAAGATGCAGTTGGTTATACCCGATGAGTATAAGACGTTTGTTGGTAAGTGGCCTGTCTACATGTGGTTGATTTATGATAAATCACCAAATGGGACAATGCTAGAAATGAAGACAATATTTAATGTGTTATGGCCTATGAAGCCTGGGTTGTTATCTATTAACAGGGATAATTGCCATAGGTTTGTGGTAAAGCGCAGATTTAAGACTGTTTTGACGACAACAAATACAGATAATGTGAAGATATGGTCGCGCAAGGTAAAGGTGATGTTCCAACTGATTGTCAAGTGGATTTTAATAGGTTTATTAAAGGACTGGGGGTGAGAACATAAAGGAAGAATTCGACTTCGAGTGATATAGGGGATATAAAGACGGGGGCGTTGTATTTGATGATAGCTCCATCGAACGGTTACGCTTAATGTATATGCGCAATTTAATTTTATTTATTTTTTCTTTTTTTATATAGCTTAAGCCTTTAAAATTTAAACTCTTAATATTAAATTATTTTTTCTCAAATTTTTTTTTTAAAAAATATTCTAAATTGTAATAACTTTTTCAACATATTCGTCCCTTTTCAACATATTTGTCTTCTTTACATTTAATTCATAACATCAAATTTATAAATTATTATTAATAATAATTTATACATTTACAATATTACCTACTTCCTTCAAATACAAAAACTTCCAAATCAGATTCTCGTATTTCTGCTTCTCCACTTTCAGAAATACTTCATCTGATATATACATCCCAGTTCTATACACAACCACATCTGGGTTCTCGTTATTCATGATATATCCATTCTTAATCTCTATATTTCTTGGATATCTATATGGATATCCATTAATTAATAATCTATTTATAATATACATAAAATCTATATTTTTCTTATTTATCCTAATAATATAATTAGGATAAATATAATTCATATCCTCTATTACTTCCATAAAATAACTTCTCCTGTAGAATAAGCACCTGCATATTCCAATTCCCAAACTTGAATTCGTATACTCATTCGTTCTTACGTTGATGGCCCACCTAAACACCTCGATTCCTTTCTTCTCAGCTTCCCAACAACTCCTTGCTATTTGCAACATAATTTCGTCGGGAAACCTGTACAGCAGTTCCATTTCCCCTCCTCCTTCTAAACCCCTTCAATCTTCTTAACCATCTTATAATAGAACCCTCCAATTAAAAAATCCCATCTGTATAACCCTTTATTCGTTCTTATCCTATCTCATTTAACTTTGATTTTAATTTAATTTAACTTTACATTTCATTTCAATTTAAATTTCATTTCACTTTATTAATACCCTTTAACATTTTTTTATTTTTTTAAAAAACAAAAAAAATACTATTTACTGCGTCATTACACCTCCGTAAATAGTATCCCACGTGGGACTACAAAGCACCCACGTGGAAACCACACGCGTTGAAAAGTCAACACGGCAACTCCTACACTTTTTCCCTTACGTGGCGTATTCTCCACCTTTCACTTCTTGTACGGCACATTTCCTGACCGTTGATCTAGCGGAACGAATAAAGGGTTATACAGATGGGGTTTTTTAATTGGAGGGTTTCTATTATAAGATGGTTAAGAAGATTGAAGGGGTTAATAATAATTTATAAATTTGATGTTATGAATTAAATGTAAAGAAGACAAATATGTTGAAAAGGGACGAATATGTTAAAAAGGTTATTACAATTTAGAATATTTTAAAAAAAAATAATTTGAGAAAAAATAATTTAATATTAAGAGTTTAAATTTTAAAGGCTTAAGCTATATAAAAAATAAATAAATAAATAAAATTAAATACAGGTCTGGCATGAAGATAAGATGGAAGTAGAGGACACCTAGGATATGTTAAAAAAAAGGACTTGGATATTTTCCTAAATGAGGGTTTAGTGGGAGAGCGCATGTTGGAGCGGAGGCAAGCGGAGTTTATAAGGGGCCATACTATAATAATATTACAGTAAAGCTCCTTATAAACTCGGCGTTGCCGTTGCCGAGGAGGGTAGGATGATGAAACGTGTGAGGGAATAAAATAATAAGGGTTTAGATTTAAAGAGAAAAAGTGAGATAAGATAAAAGGGAAAAAGTGGGAATGAATGGCAGACAAGCATGGCCCACTGAAAAGGATGGGTAAAAGGTGTTAATGTTTGAGGTGTTCATGGACAGCATCAATGAACACATTGAGTTAGGTAATTTAAGAACTATTAAGTTCTTGAATTCCTGTGCGAGTAGAGATATAACAATTAACAGGATGTGGGGTTTAGATTATAACCTTAATGATGATGAAATCTATGATTTTACCCTTGAGGGTTTTGTACCGATGATTCAGGATTAGACTGGGATATTGTATTTTGGGGATATGGAATTATGATATCCCCTCATGTGTTTGAGAAAATCAGAATGAGTTGTCGTCATAAATATAGACAACTCAAGGTTAATATATTATGTAGTATCAAATATGGAGGTGTTTGTAATCATTAAGGTTTATCAATAAAGATATTTCAATTGTTGAAAAATTGTGTATTGCTTGCAATAATTAAAAAAAAAAACACCGGTTACCATTAGGTTCCATGCCAAAATCGCCTTCCTAACATACCCCCAATGCCCTCTTTCTCCTTCTATATTCATTCTTTTTTACGATGTGTCTAGTCCCAACATATGATCTAAATTTTATCACTCCAGCGTACCGTGAAACAAACATCAACTGTAGAACCTCCATATTCATGCTAGCTGGTGACCGGCATGCGCCCCGCGCGTTTGTTCAAGACGAGGTTGAGGAAACTGGACTTGTCGGTGGATTGTTGGATGATATCCTTCCAGACATCAAAGAGTCTCTTACCTGGGGACTGAGATTTACTGTTGAAATCTCCCCATTCCTGAAAGACTCCATGTTTGATAACATATTCTCTGCATTGAGTTGGCGTTCGTAATGGCTGGACATTCGGGTGATACATGATCCCATCGAAGGTTTTGAAATCGAAGAATCTACCACAGGTAGTTTGGATTTTTTTCTTGCACTGGAGGATAGCATGAATATGGAGGTTACCGTCTTGATGAGCCTCTCAGAAAATTCAGGACAAAGTAAGCTAGGACTATAAGGCCGGGACTAGCTTATCCGTAAAAGAATAGAATATAGAAGGAGAAAAGAGGCAATCAAAGTATGTTAGGAAGGCGTTTTGGCATGGAACAGTAGCTTGGATTTTTCGCGACTGAGGATAGCATGAATATGAGGTTACCGGCTTGATGAGCCTCTGCAACTAGGACAAAGAGCTAGATCATATGTCAGGATTAGCTTATTCAGAAAAATGAATATGAAGGAGAAAGAGGGCACTAGGGTGTTAGAAGGCTGCTGGGCGTGGCTTATCATACTCCCGGGGCTAAGCCCTCTTTCTCCTTCTATATTCAGTTTCTTTTTTGGCGTATAAGCTAGCCCCCCAACATATGATTTAGCATCGTCTAGCTGCACAAGAGGCTCATCAAGACAAACCTTCCATATTTCCATGTGCTATCTCCAAAGGCAAGAAAAAATCCAAACTATATGTGCTAGATTCTTCGACTTCAAAACCTTCGATGGGATCGTGTATCACTCGAATGTCCATCCATTACGATCGCCAACTTAATGCAGAGAATATGTTTTCAAACATGGAGTCTTTCAGGAATGGGGAGATTTCAACAGTAAATCTCATTCCCCAGATAAGAGACTCTTTGCTGTCTGGAAGGATATCATCCAACAATCCACCGACAAGTCCAGTTTCCTCAACCTCGTCTTCGAACAACGCCCACAAGACCTCGTTCTCAGATCTCCATCCCTTCATCACTTCGCCGATAATTGGTTTAAGCCAACCCTGCCTCCTTATGAACCCAGGTTCACAAATTTTCCGAGGCTACCTGACCCATTATCCCAATGGGTCAATAATAATATTCTTGTCGTAAGTAAACTTACCCAATTTTATGAACTGTGTGACCAGTGTTCTGATATTGTTAGATATGGAATTATGATATCCCCTCATGTGTTTGAGAAAATCAGAATGAGTTGTCGTAATAAATATAGACAAATCCCCCTCATGTGTTTGAGAAAATCAGAATGAGTTGTCGTAATAAATATAGACAACTCAAGGTTAATATATTATGTAGTATCAAATATGGAGGTGTTTGTAATCATTAAGGCTTATCAATAAAGATATTTCAACAATTGAACATGAGGGGATGAAAGTGCAATCAGGGGGCTTTAGGCCTTGTGTAAAATATTTCATAAGATACTCATGTTCATCTTGAACATACCCAGAGCATTGGGTACAGAGATTATAATGTTGAGATAATTTACTCACGAATAGAATATTGTCGTTTGCCCATTGGGAAATTTCGACAAGTAGCCGGGGAAAGCTTGTGAACTGGTTCATAAGCGTGCACGCTTCCCGAATCCGTTGATCGGCTAAGGATAAACTTGCGGATCTGAGGACAAAATCGTGAGGTCGTTGTTCGAAGACGTTTTGGAGGAAGCTGGGCTTGTCGGATGATTGGAGGATAATGCTCTTCCAGACATCATGTAACTTCTTTCCAGAGAGCCGCGGAATTTTGTCAATTCTCCCCATCCGCGAAGTCACGCTTTGGCAACATTCCTCGCGATTTTCCAGGAGCCGTAGGTTGAACACGTAAGGATAATACACGATCCCATTGTGAGTTGAGATGTTAAAGAACCTAGGACTGGATGTTTCTATCTTTTTTCTGCATTGGAGGATGGCATGTATATGGAGATGGCCATCCTTGTGAGGCTCCTAGGCAACTAGACAGTAATATAATTCGTGGGAAGGCACGAATTTACCTGTAAAAAAGGAGACAAATATGGAAGGAGGAACGGGACACTGAGGGTAGGTCAAGAAAACATTCTTGGCCTGGAACCTAAAAGTGTTTGGGGAACGAGGCATTGGAGGAAGCTGGGCTTATCGGATGATTGGAGGATAATGCTCTTCCAGACATCATGTAACTTCTTTCCAGGAGAGCGTGAATTCGTGTTGAATTCTCCCCATTCAAGGAAGTTAGGCTGTTTTTAGCTTATTTTTCACCTGCTAGTACGGAATATTAAAAAATACATTAACATTTCAAAATAATCTTTCTTCTTATTTAAACAATAAAGAAGGTCAACATAGTTCTTTTGACATATCAAGTTTTTATTTGCTACAATAAGAGCCTTTTAAATGTTAATACGTTTCTCTATTTGTTTATATGCCTTTCTTTCTCTTTCATAATAGCCATCGAATATCCCATTACACCGAAATGCTGCACTAGCTTCCAAGTTCTTTCAGCATACCTCCGATCACACCTCTCTCTTTCTGCATCTCTTTCAACTTCCTAAATCTCTTAGAGTTGCTTCTATACTATCAATATGTTTTGAATCATTACAAACCGGCTATCAGCCTGTCGCTTATTATATGCTCGCCGTGGTCTCATACCAAAACAATATATATTACATTCGTGATAGCTACTATCGAAACATATCTCTAATCTCCTTCCAAGATACCTCCATATCCCTATCCATCCCTTCCGCCTACCTCTTCAATGATCACTTTCGTATTCTTTCATACACCTTCTTTCTATTAAAACAGCTTATTACAACATCATTTTTTTTTAATATACAGTTTTCTACGCCTTCTCGTTAATACATCTTTAACAGCTACACTTACGATAAATTTACGCTGCTTTTCATATTATCGGTCATCCCACAATCGAACAACGCTGGCATTTAGTTTCCAAATCCTTTCAGGCCCGTCGACACTCCTCCTCACCCTCGACCTCCTCCATACGCACCCAAGATCCTTTCTCATCTCCTAAATCTCTTAGAAAGCTGCTCATATTAACAACACGTTTTTTGAATCCCGCCGTTACAAAATACCCCGAGCACGCTCTGCCAGTACCGGGTGTGTCATCTCGTTACCGTGCCGCATGCTACCATTATCGGCCTCCGCACTGACTGCGGTTTCCCTGGACCTTCAATATATCTTCCTTTCCATACCCTATTCATCTTCGTTTGTCACCCTTTCCTTCAATCTTCATCTTTCGCTTTCTGTGTTTCTTTTCTCCTTTTATACTGCTCGCTTCAACTTCATTTAAATGAAGCTCGTCAGTTCTCATCTTTATATCTTTTCTTCTTATGACTTTCTCTCATAACACTTTTACACCTCCTTCATTTCATCTATCAACATCTTACCCCCTCTTTATTTACTTTTTTGTTAGGCAGGTATTTTTAAAAAAGTTTTAAAAAGCAGTTGAGGAGGAAAGTGACTATAACGGATATATATGGGATGGAATAATGATTAAAGTTGAAAATTAATATGATATAATTAAATTTTTTTTAAAATTTAATTAACAAAAAAGTAAATAAAGAGGGGGTAAGATGTTGATAGATGAAATGAAGGAGGTGTAAAGGGGTGTTATGAAAGGGGTGTAAGAAAAGAAGAAAGGATATAAAGAAGATGAAATTTATTTAATTTCATTTAAATTAGAGTTGAATTTGAATTTGGGAGAGGTTATAAAAGGGAGGAAGAGAATAAGAAAGAAGCTGAAGAGGATGGAAAGATTTTACAGGTTGCTGAAGAACTGAGAAGGCTGATCGTGAAGAAGGTAGCTGAAGGGATGGATAGGGATATGGAGGAGGTATATTGGAAGGTTAGGGAGTATGAATCGGAGTACGATTCGATAGTAGCTAATACGAATGTAAGATGTAATTGTTTTAATTGTAAGTTATTTTACCAGAGGGGTATAATTGTAAGAAGAAGGATGATAAAGCCGAGCTCAACGAGGGTTCAAAGACGTGTTGTTAATTATGAGCAACTCCTAAGAGATTTAGGAGTTGAGGAAGGATCTTGGGGTGAGTATAGAAGGAAGGTCGAAGTGAAGGAGGGTGTGATCGGGAGGTATACTGAAAGGGATTTAGATTTAGACGAAATGAAACAGTTCGACAGAATTGGATATTCAAATGGAGCATACAAGAGAAGTTTAAGTTTTATCGTAAATTATTGTATTTAAAGATGTATTGTGAAGGTAGGGTAGAGACTGATATGTAAAAGGATATGTTGTTGTAATAAGCTGTTTTTAAATAAGAGGAAAGTTATTTATGAAATAATTGTGTATTTTTTAATATTCCGTACTAGCAGGTGAAAAATAAGCTAAAAAGTGGCAGTCTTGCCACCTTTTAAGGCTTAAGCTAAATAAAAAAAGAAAACTCACATATAAAATCCGATTTAGGGAGAGGTTATAAAAGGGAGGAAGAGAATAAGAAAGAAGCTGAAGAGGATGGAAAGATTTTACTGCGCTGCCGAGGATCCTCGGTATGTCATCTGTGGAATAAGGTAGCCGAAGGGGATGGATAGTGATACGGAGGAGGTATACTGAAGGTTAGAGTATGAATTCGAGTACGATTCGATAAGAATGGTCACGAACGTAGCATGTAATTGTTTTAATTGTAAGTTATTTTACCAGAGGGGTATAATAGAAGCAGTAAGGATGATGAAGCCGAGTTTTGTAACGAGGGTTCAAAGACGTGTTGTTAATTATGAGCAACTCCTAAGAGATTTAGGAGTTGAGGAAGGATCTTGGGGTGCGTACAGAAGGAAGGTGGAAGTGAAGGAGGGTGTGATCGTGAGGTATACTGAAAGGGATTTAGATTTCGTACGAAACGGTGTTTCGATTAGTAATGGGATATTCAGTGAGTATTATGAAGAAGAGAAGCGTAGGTTTTATCGTAAATTATTGTATTTAAAGATGTATTGTGGAAGGTAGTAGCATCGACACATGTGAAGCGATACGTCATTAGAATAAGTCGCTTTTTAAATAAGAGGAAAGTTATTTCATGGCTGATCCGGTATTACCGACGTGGAAGAAGGTAAATCGAAGGGATGGATAGGGATATGGAGGAGGTATACTGGAAGGTAAGGGAGTATGAATCTATAATGACCGATAGTAGCTAATACGACGTAAGACGAATTGCTTTAATTGTAAAGCTTATTTTTACCGTATGCATAATGGTAGTTTAGCGATGATGAAGACGCAGTTTTGTAACGAGAGGGTTCAAAGACGTGGTTGGCATTATGAGCAACTCCTAAGAGATTTGAGGAGTCGAGGAAGGATCTGGGTGCGATAGAAGGAACTCCGCCGGGCGGAAGGAGGGTGTGGATCGAGGTATACTAAAGGGATTGATCAGACGAAACGGTGTTTCTGGCTAGTAATGGGATATTCAAAGGAGTATTATGAAGACGAAGGTAAGTTTTATCGTGAAATTATCAGGATGAAGATGTATTGTGAAGGTAGGGTAGAGACTGATATGTAAAAGGATATGTTGTTGTAATAAGCTGTTTTTAAATAAGAGGAAAGTTATTTATAAAATACCAGTATTTTAATATTCCGTACTAGCAAGTGAAAAATAAGCTAAAAAGTGGCAGTCTTGCCACCTTTTAAGGCTTAAGCTAAATAAAAAAAGAAAACTCATATATAAAATGCCAGGGGGTTCTATACCAGCTTTTAATGAGAATTTTCAAGGTTCGACACCTGGGGTGGCAAATGTATCTTATGATAACAAACATAGGTTTGTTATTAAGAAGAATTGGACACAGGGCGTGTTGACAACTAGTGAGAAGGTGACTAATTATTCAAGTACAGGGCCTCCTGCGCATGGAGTAGATGATTTTTCATGTTTTGTTAATAACATTAATCTTCCAACTTATTGGAAGAATAATACTGGGGGTGAGTATACTGATTCGGAGAAGGGAGCTTTGCTTTTAGTGTGTATGACTAGTTCACCTTTGCCTGATGAGGCAACTGCTAACATTCGTTGTAATTTGTATTATGATTAAACAGTGTATTTTGTGTGCAAGTAATGATAGATTATCAATAAAAAGTTTCATTTGATTGCAAATAATAGATAATACAATTTGCCTCAAACCAGAGCTTAATGAAGGAGACATGCTGGTTAGCCAATCCATGTCTTCATTACATAACACAATACATGGGATGCCTCCCTTAATACGTATATCCATATGATATTTTACAAATACAGAGACATCCCTATTAGCACCTACAAGTGCTTTCATTAATTCAGACTTAATAGTTTTATATTTAATATCATCGATGACCTTGTAGAGAGCTAAATCGTCATAACAAGAGAAGCTTATGCGATTAAGAAGTGAAGCAGTCGCCCTGCAGATCCCGCCTATCTGGGTTTTTCCTATATGCCTTGGTCCAATAAATGTAGAGCGATTGTGGACCTGACGCCTGCTCGTCTCATAAGATGAGGATAACCAAGTGCAAGTAAGGGGTTTAAGACCTTGTTCAAAAAATGGAATGAGGTAATTGTGTTCGTTTTTAACGATATCAGAACACTGGTCACACAGTTCATAAGATTGGGTAAGTTTACTTATGACAAGAATATTATCATTGACCCATTGGGATAATGGGTCAGGTAGCCTCGAAAATTCTAGAACCTCGGGTCTATAAGGAGGCAGGTTGGCTTAACCACCATCTACGGCTGATGAAGTGGATGGAGATCGAGAACGAGGTCCCGGGCGTTGTTCAAGACGAGGTCGAGGAAACCGACTTGTTTGCGGATTGTCGATGATATCCTTCCAGACATCAAAGAGTCTCTTACCTGGGGAATGAGATTTACTGTTGAAATCTCTCCCCATTCCTGAAAGACTCCATGTTTGATAACATATTCTCTGCATCGAGTTGGCGATCGTAATGGCTGGACATTCGGATGATACACGATCCCACCGAAAGTTTTGAAGTCGAAGAATCTAGCACAGGTAGTTTGGATTTTTTTCTTGCACTGGAGGATACCATGAATATGGAGGTTACCGTCTTGATGAGCCTCCTGTGCAACTAGACAGTAAGCTAGATCATATGTTGGGACTAGCTTATCTGTAAAAAAAGAAATGAATATAGAAGGAGAAAGAGGGCACTGGGGGTATGTTAGGAAGGCGTGGCAAGGAACCTAAAGGTAACTGGTGGACGAGGCAAATTTTCTTCCATTTTTCCGTTCGATGGAGCTATCACCAAATACAACGCCCCCGTCTTTATATCCCCTATATCACCCGAAGTCGAATTCTTCCATTCTGTTCTCACCCCTAGTCCTTTAATAAACCTATTAAAATCCACTTGACAATCAACTGGAACATCACCTTTACCTTGCACCCATACCTTCACATTATCTGTATTTGTTGTCATCAAAACAGTCTTAAATTTGCGCATTAGCACAAACCTATGGCAATTATCCCTGTTAATAGATAAATAACCCAAAGCCTATAGGCCATAACACATTGGGCCATTGTCTTCTATTTCCGCATTGTCCCATCGGAGGATTTATCATAAATCAACCACATGTAGACGTAATTCACTTACTGCAGTCAGAACGCCTTATACTCATCGGGTATAACCAACTGCATCTTAACACCTAACCCTTTAATAAACCTATTAAAATCAACCTGACAATCTATAGGCACCTCTCCATTCCCCTACTTCCAAGCCTTCACATTATCAGTATTTGTTATGGACAATATCTGCTTAAATCTTCTCTTTACCACAAACCTATGACAATTTTCCCTGTTAATAGATAACAGCCCAGGTTTCATTGGCCACAACACATCAAATATTGTATTCATCTCCGGCATACTCCCAGTGGGTGATTTATCATAAATCAACCACATATATACCGGCCACTTACCAACATACCCCTTATACTCATCTGGTATAACCAACTGCATCTTCATCTGCATTTTATATGTCATTGTCTCGTTCATATGTCTTTGGTAATCCCCATTACCATACGAATACGAACTAAACAAGTATACTCCACCTGCAGCACCCACCTTTATTGGCTCTTGATTACTTGACCACGTATATGGACACACTTGCAGCGATGGTCTTAATCTTAATCTTGACCCTCCTCCATTCATATTCATCCATTTGTCCACCTCCTTCCATGAACTTGCCCCCACTGCCTTTAACGCAGCCTGCTTTCGTAGTGCTAACGCCCTCTTCCTGTTTATCTCCGATCTCTGTTTCGGACTTAATCCTTTTCCTGCCATTAGCTTCCCACCTGATTAATTCCCCCACCATTCACACCATAAGCACCCTCTGTTATCTATTAACAGGGATAATTTTTTTGATAGGCATCTATTAACAGGGATAATTGTCGTGGGAGGAGGATGGAAGGCGATACAAAATGGAAAAGGGCTCTAACCAATCGGGGGTGTTCATCCGATGCTCGGTAAGGGACTATGGGGAAAAATCTATAACTTGATGTTCCCATGAAACGCATAGCCTGGGGTCGAGGATTTTGGCCGAAAAATGCGCGCTTGGGTGTGATCCAAAGTGATGAGATCCAAAGGAAGAGAAGGTCGAGAAGCATCTGAAGGAGTGAGAAGCAGAGAACGTCGGTTTCTACCCAGTCAAGAAGCCGATTCTCAACCCTTTAGCAGAGGATAGTAAGTCAGAGAAGATACTTGGTGGAAAAGTTGGGTTTATGTCAAAGCTCTGGGGAAGAAGAGGTAATGTGAAAGGTCAGATCATCGCAAGCAGATGCCTGGTGGGGTGGTGGGGCTCAGGACCTGCTCAGATTCCGGGGGTCGAGGCTGTAAGGAGATGGGCGAGGATGCAATGGAACATCAAAATTCTCACAGAGTCAACTTGGGGAAGGGGCCTCTCGCTTTTTGAGTTTGAAAGTTTATGAAGAGTAGATCGAGTTTTGAAGTTTGGGAAAAGGCGCTTTGGGACCAACCCGTCTACCTAAGAACGTGGGGAGAACATAGTTACGGGACGAGTAGCTGTGGTTTTTTCGCAGGAGAAAGCTGGGTGAGAGTAGTGGACTCCCAAAGGCACCTGCGGAGTGTAGACAAGAATGGAGAAATTGGAGACGCATGTGGCGGATTCCCTAGCAACGACGAAGAGATGTATGAGCCTCGCGAGCCGCGGGCGAGGATCCCGGTAAGGTGGAAGAAGTTCGAACTCTCGAACACGCTTGAGGTGGTGTGGCGGCGTAACAAGGTTCCCGGATGCAAACTTGCGGTGGAGCGGTTTCACAATACACGACAGTCTTGAGTCCAGATCAGAAGAGAAACCCTAGCTCCTACAGGGACGACGAGGGCGATTCACGCGCTTGGGAGAGAGTGGAGGGTGCGGCTTGCGAGGCTGCAGGAGGAGACGTGGGTGACAAGCACCCGCCATCAAGTCGATTCAACGGCGCCGGCCACGGCTCGCGGCAAGGAGTCGGGTCGGGTCGGTTCAGATTCGTGACCGGGAGGCGGGCAGACAGATGGGGCGGGCTATCTACCCCACTTTATCGCCGCCATAGACAAAAGCTTCAGCGCATCGCGATTGGGCTTTCATGTGCAAAATAATTCAAGCTTTAAACCGGCCTGTGCTCTAAGGCCATATTTCAAAAAGAAGGCGCCCTAATTAGTCTAAATTTGCCTCGTCTTTCCTTCCATTGCCGAGGCGAAGGAGGATCGGGAACACCGAGGTCAAAATCACGGAGATGTAGCGTTATAAACGCCCCAATTACGTGGAATCACAGAGAAGAGGCTTTTACTGGTCGAATCTTGCCTCTATTAAATGTGCTCAGATGTCAATGCCTATCGTTAATTCCCTTCTCTCTTTTTTCGGCCGACCCCTTTTTCAAGGGGGTTCTTCAGGTCTGGGGGTCTCACATGTTATAGGAGAGGAGGTGGAGGGTGTACTCACGTTGAGATCAGGGTGGCGAACTAAATGAAGCGGAGGAAGCGTCAAGAAGGTATGTTGGTGGAGTACAGGCAAGAGGAGGGCATCGTTGAGGCGACTTTTAGCAAAGAGGAAGGGTATGAAAATCTGGATAGCAAGGTTGAGAAGTTCAAATGAATTCTAGGATTTTGGCGATCGAGGGCTTAGACTCGGGATATTGAACTGAGGCAAATGGTGAAAACCCAGAATAAAGGACCGAGACCGGGACAGACGCCGGTTTCTAGATGTGAACGGGAACTAAAAAAATTAGAGTGCACGATAAACTACGGGGGGCAGAGAAGTGGGAAAAGTGCAAACAGAGATAGGGGGAATTTCTTGTTAAAGTTAGGATGAAAATCAAAATTTTATCGTGGGAATGGAGGTAATAACCCGAGAAGAGAAAAGTGATCGCGCTTTATCAAGGATCGCGTGGATTTGGTGTGTTTGGTAGTGAAACAAAGTTCAAAAATGAACTGCCGCCATAATGGCCTAGGGGCGGAGATTCTCGATTGGGTCATGTTGATGCGCTTCGGGATGTCCGCTGGAGGCATCCCGCTGATTTGGGATAAAAGAATTTGAGGTTAACGACAAAGGTGCTGAGTTTGATCGCCTCCCTGCTCATTCCAAAATGGAGGATGGATTCCATTGATTTTCACAGGGTTTATGGTCCGGCCATTCAAATTAGCCGAAGATGTGGAGGAGTCGGGGTCGCTGAGAGGTTTATGGACGCTCCTGGTGTATCGGGGGTGATTTTAATGCCTCCATCTCACCCATTGAAAGCACCAGGGGGGGAAGAATTACTCAGGCTATGCGCCGTTTCGCTTTTGTCATCGACGACCGGGGCGAGAGGACGGTTATTACAGGGGGCCTTTTTACGGGAGTGGGGGCACCACGGCAAACAATGTCTAGATTGGATGTGTTCCTACTTTCTGGGATCGGGAAAGTTATTTCAATAGAATCACCCAAAGTAATTCTTCCTAGACCGCCGACCACTTATCCTCTTAGATGGAGAGGTATCGATCGTGACCCCTCCCTTCCTAGCTTGAAAATATGTGGTTGAAGGTCGAGGGCTTTAAAGACTCCTTAAAGGCGGTGGCAAGGGCTGGGGCTTTCAAGGTTCTGCAAGTTTCATTTTGGCCGGTGTTTTAAAGGGTTTAAAAGGAAAGTTAAAAATATGGAATAAGGAGGTTTTTGGCAATGGGTACCAGGCGGTCAAGCCCTTTAGAGTGGGCTGCCGGATAACGTGGAAAAGGAAAGGAGTCAGTTTTTAGAAGAATCGAGGAGAGAGCTTAAAGCAAAGATGATTACAAGATGGTCTTTGTTAGAGGAGGCTTCTCGAGACAAAACAAGAGAGCTCGCTTAAAGAGGGACAGAATACCTGTTTTTTTCATAAAATGGCAACTCAAAAGAGGAAGGAGGAACGAATAAACAAATCAAAATTAATGGTAGGTGGCTCACGGAAGATACTGCCATTCAGAAGGGGATTGTTGATGAGTTTAAAGGCCAACCGGTCTGATCCAAAGCTCGCGTCCGTTCCTAAGTATTTCCTGATGAGCTTAGAATGAGAGGATGCTGACAGTTTAGAAGTCAGGTTTTCAGAGGAGGAAGTCTCTACAGCCATTGCCGGCCTAATGGTGGTACCTGTGGCTTCACTACTTCTAATGCTGTCCTTTTATTGGGAGTTTGTTAAAGGAGAAGTTATGGAGTTCTTCTGCGATTTATGAGAAGAAATTTGTAAAAAGGTTAAATGCTACCTTCCTTGTGTTGATTCCCAAAAAAGGAAACGTTGAGGATGTAAAAGATTACAGGCCCATTAGTTTGCTAGGAAGCTTATATAAGATCCTCGCCAAGGTGCTGGCGAATAGGCTGAGAAGGGTGTTGAACAAAGTGATCTCTCCATCCCAAAACGCCTTTGTCGAAGGAAGGCAAATCCTAGATGCTGCTTTAATCGCGAATGAGGCTGTGGATTCCATGTTGAGAAGGAATGATGGCGGAGTGGTATGCAAGTTAGACATTGAAAAGGCTTATGATCATGTAAATTGGGAGTATGTGATTGGATGGGTCATGAGAAGAACGGGTTTTGGCCAAAGATGGATATCTTGGATCTACTGGGTGTATGTCTACTGCCTCTTATCACTTATCCTTATCAATGGGGTTTCGAGGGCTTTTTCCGATACGAGGGGATCTTGGCAGAGGGGACCCCTATCCCCGTATCTCTTTGTCTCGGGGAATGGATATCTGGGCTGCATTGGTAAACAAGGCCGTGGAAGGGAATTTCCGTCCGGATGTAAAATCAAAAGCAGAGGGGGAGAATGGAGGTGTCACACCTTCTATGAAGTGATGCCTGTTCAGAAGATAACCCCGATCAATCGGGCTCGCTTCGAGATGGATCTTGATGTGGTTTGAGGTCTCATCGGTTGAAAATCAACTTGAGTAAAAGCGAGATTTTCCCTATCGGAGGGCGGGAGAATATTGAGGTGTCGATAATGAGTTAGGCCGCAGAGCCGCCACGCTCTACTAATACGTATTTGGGCCTCCCCTGGGGCCCGCAGACAAGTCAAGCGATGTGGGATACCATCGAGAGCGTTCAAGGAGGCTAGCTAGTCGAAGCGCCAATATATCTCCAAAGGGGAAGAGTTACACGATCGGCACTGGCCTAATCTCCCTATCTATTTTATGTCGCTATTCCGGATCCCGAGTCTCGTGTGTAAAAGGCTAGAAAAAATCCAGAGGGACTTTCGCAGGGGGAACTCGAAAAGAAGCCCTACTGTGAGTCAATACTGCGGTGTACAAGATAAAAAGTCAAGTGACGGGGGTCGAGGCTTACACAATCTAAACAAAGCCTTGTTAGGAAATGGTTGTATGCTTCAGAACGAAAGGAATTCCTTCGAGGAAGACTATTAGGAGCAAATCGGGAATCGCAGGGGGCTGTGCCCGGAAATTAGGAACCGTTGGGACAGTTTATGGAAAGAAATTAGGAAAGGATGGGACGGTTCGCTTAAACGCAAAATTGCGGGTCTGCACGGTACAGACCGCTTTTTGGAAGATGCCTCGGGAGGAGGCTCGTGTATAATGTTCCCGATGTTGTTTAGCTTGGCGCCTGTAAAGATGCTGGCGATTAGGAGTTTTGGGATGTTTCGAACGATGGTGGATGGTCCCCTCGATTTAGCAGGCCTTTCAATGATTGGGAAGTGAGGGAGGTGGTGAATTTTATGAAAATGATCCATCCCTGGAAAGTGGTCGCAAACAGGGAGGACAAGCTGGTCTTAAAAGGGGGTACGCCCAACGTTTATTCAGTACAGCTCTTGTATGAGGTTTTGAATCGCATCAGAAACAGACAACACCTTTTCCGCCTTATCGGGCTTGGAACAATATGGTCCCATTAAAGGTGTTTTTGCCGGAGGCGTCTTTGGGGAAAGGTGATGACGTGACCAACTTCATAAAAAGAGAGGGAAGATCATTAGCCAACAGATGCTACCTTTGTGAAGAGGAGGAGAAACCCTAAACCATCTTCTGGGCCATTGTTCGAAGGCCATAATACTGGGAACTACTTGGCTAAGGCTGGCCTGACTGCCTTCCTTCAAGCAGTCCTAGCCTCGGGCAAGGAACAAAGCGGCAGCCGCAATAAGTTTGGAGGGTCGCGCCTCAGGCCTCTTTCCGGGGCAAAGGTGGTGCCAGAGAAATAGAGTGGTCTTCGATAATGAGACATTCTCTGCGTACGTGATTAAAGAATTCTTTCATTCAGCCTTTTGGCCTTTGCCAACGCTGCCTAGTGGGGCTAGGACGTATATTTTTGGATTTTTTAACTGATGGTATAGGTAATTGTTTTCGCTTTGGGTTTTTTCTTCATGCTTTTGGTCCTCCTGCTTTATGTCCTTTGTATACCCTGCCATTTTTCAGCGTTTTCATTGCTTTTTTAAGTATCAATGCATGTTTCTTTATCCATCAAAAAAAAAAAAAAATAATTGTCATAGATTTGTGGTAAAGAGAAGATTTAAGCAGATATTGTCCACAACAAATACTGATAATGTGAAGGCTTGGAAGCAGGGGAATGGAGAGGTTCCTGCAGATTGTTAGGTTGATTTTAATAGGTTTATTAAAGGGTTAGGTGTTAGAACGGGTGGAAGAATTCGACGTCAGGGGATATTGCAGATATTAAAGCGGGAGCGTTGTATTTGGTAATTGCTCCATCGAATGGGGTAACTTTAAATGTCTATGCGCGTTTCAAGATGTATTTTAAAAGTATTGGAAATCAATAAAAAAGTAGTAAGATATTTATTATTTATAAATATCGATATAATTTACATGGCATCAGCTAAGGAATTGAAAAAAACAAAACAAACACACAAAAGAAAATTAAAAATGAGGGGTCGTCCAAATCGAAGGGTAGTGAATCAAAAGATGCTCCAACTCCTTCACGCCACAATGTAGGGCATCAACTGGCAAGCTGAAAGCCTCCCTTTTTAAGTTGCTTCGTGGTTATATTGACTTTTTATCATTGACAGCTCACGGCGGTGTGACATTATCCACCCCAATCATTAAAAGTCTTATTAAAATTTGGATGCCAAGCACCTTCCCCCCTTGTAGAATCCCAGATAGCCCTAACTTCTGTTACAAGAGTTGTTTTAGCTTGTCCTCTAACAGATAAAGATTTGCTTCTTTGCTAGAGTGCTTTTCCAGTAAGGAAGCATCCAAGAAAAATATGAAAGGCGGCTCCCCTTAGCCTTATCTGGGCAATTTGGAAGGAGAGAACAAAATTGTGTTCGAAGATGCTACTTTCTCTTAAGACAGGCTGAATCTTTTCCTGATATGGACCTTTCTATTGTAAAAATCTTTTTGTGTATTCTCTAATACCTAGTTTAGGTTGGGGAGGTAAGTTGTTTTTTGTTGTTGCCACTCTTTTTTGTATAGACGTCTTGGCTCCCCTCAGATAAATTTCCTGGCTGGGATTCCTTTACCTTTGTTGATTTTTAATATATATCTCTCTTCACTTATCAAAAAAAAATATACAAACTTAAAATATTAATCAACGAACAAAAAAATACAACAAATTATCAAGGTGTTACTCTCATCCCATTATCTCCATTGTTACAAAAGCCATAACTTTTAGAAGCAGATCATTCCAGTTCAGCATATAAGTATATAAACTAAATCAAGAGATCCAAGCTTTTCCTAATCCTGCCATTTAAGATAATGACAGAATCAATTTCCAGCTAAAACTCCTCGGATTGGTTGGGGCATGTCCAACAACTCAAATGAATACTCTACTATTTACTTCATGGATATGAATATAATTGCAATGGGATAAATGTAAAGACTATCAAAACAACTCAAACTAACGGTTACAAAAAACCCATATTGAAATATTCAAAGAAAGTGCATCAATTGCCTACCTAAGAGCTGGCATTTGCAGTCTCATCACCAACAGGCTTAAATTCTTGCAGTTCCTTGAAGTTCATCCATGCTTTCACCCAGATTTTCGCTTCATACTTGCCTTCTTCCACCATCAGTTGCTCTAGAGTGATATATAGTACATCAAGCCTGCAACCACCTGCTGCCTAGCCTTCAGCACTCCATTGAACTCCAAAAGGGAATTCTGAAAGAAAAAAATATAAAAACCATCAATATATCTAAAATTAATTGAAGTAATCTATTAAATTAACATGATCATTATCCTGGCTGCCTTTAGATAATAGATTACTTTGCGTATCAAAAAAAATTAACGTAATTACTATCAAACAGAGCAACCAAAAAGAAAAGAGAAAATTGTAAATGGATGCAGAGGCGGCTACTGCTATTGGGGATGCGGAATCCTTGATCAGAAACCCATCTAAAATGTTTTTTCACAAGTGTTTCAAGGAATCATTAAAGAAGGCAAACAGGCAACAAAGAACCTCGTTTGGCTGATCAGAATTGTGGATCTAGCGCTATTTTCAATTCCATCATCCAAATGGCTTATTCTTTTGCCCTACAAATAATATTTTATTACATTGGAAAACTAAAAAAATTCCTTAGAAAAGGCAAGCTTCCATAAGCCAAAACCTCGGGAGTGGGAAAAGAAGGAGACAATTTCTCAGGAAACAAGCGAAAACGGAGAAAAGAAAGCACGACAATTAGAAAACAAAAAAAAAACCTGTTTCTTGTTGTGCTCATCGACGGCGAAGCGGGCAAGGTTTTGGATCTCAAGAGAGTTCTCGGATCCATCAACATCGCTAATTCCTCCGAAAAGCTGCATTCCATACACAGAATTAGCAAGGGAAATACAATACAGAACAACCAACACCAAAACCCATGCTTTTATCTTCATCGTCGCCTCTTTCCCTTATCCCGATCCTTTCGAATTCACGCGTTTTTAGATTTCGATACGACATTTTTACGCAGCACGTGGGGCCCTATGCTTTGGATTTGGCCAGTTGTATTATTTATTTAGCTTTGTTTTATATTAATTATTATTATATATTTATATATTATTTATTTTTATTTAAAGAATAATAAATTTATAAAATTAATTTTTTATTATTTTTTAATATTTTAACCTATTTTATCTTATTTTAGCCTATAATCCGTATGAGTTAGGTTGGATTAATTGAAAATTAGTTCGAATATAAATCAATTAGATTAATTCAATCTATTTTAATCTTGTAACTTTCTCAGCTCTAAATGACATAAATCATATATCATATAAGATAATGATAAAAACATAAAAATATAAATTAAAAAATGTAATTTTTTTTGTAAAACGATCGTTTTATTGAAAAATATATATAATCGAAAAAAATAGTAAGAATTGTCAAAAAAAATCATTAGTTATAAAAAGGTGAGATGAAGGAAAATTCATTTTATTTTAGTGGGAGAGATATTAAACAATAATGTTTACTAGTGTGAGGTGGTTAAATGTGATTGGCGGATGGGCGTGGGTGGGTTCTTTGCTTGCTTGCTTGGGAAGTTTTGTAAAAGGATATTCCCTCTTTTATTAGTATTTCCACTTTCAAGTTGTCGTAAAAAGCGGTGACAGAAGTGCACATGACAATTCCACTCTTTTCTTCTTCGCGAAGGTGCCGTGTTGGATCCATATGCATTGACCCCTCTTTTCTTCTTCGCTATAAAGGAGTTTGGTCGTTTTTTTTTTTTTTTGCATTGATCCCTTTTCCACCATTTTGTATTAGTTTCTTCAATTGGATTTTCAAACTAAAGCAAAATAAAAACTTTAAAAAGAAACATGTTGATTTTTAAATTTTCAATGAAATATTTTTAAATGTTTTAATAAATACTAAAACATATCCTAATTAGTTCAAAGGATTTGGATTTTGGTATTCTCCCTATTTTTTAAAACGAGAAAAATGGGAATAAAACAAATTTGTATGGGAATCAAATAAATTTATACTGTTCTTTGTGTTTTTCCAAAGTAAAAAATTGTTCATTCCAACTCTTCATATAAGAGTATGAGAAATGCGCAATTGAAACTCTCATAATTTCTTCTTTGGTATATCTCAAAATGAGGATGATTTTTTCTACAAACTTAATAAAGTTAAATTATGAGTATATAAATAAATATTTAATTAAACTATTAAATTATCAGTATAAGTAAAAAAAAAAATTCTTTAAAAAAAAAAAATTGTTATCAACTTGCGTCTCTCTATCAACCCTAGTGTCATTGTTGCCTTCAATGACTGTCTTTATTCAAGCTCGTAGCTTTTCCTCTTACTACTGACGATGATTGATTAATGATCAGTGCCAAATCGAGCAGCCGAGCTGACGATGCCGCTTCGTCAAAAGTAACTCTGTAGATATAGAGACTATATGAGTTTTAAGATTTGTTTGGTTACGATCCGATTGTTTTGGTTGATTTTTCTCTCAAGAAAAAGTAATTTTTGGTCATTTGATCTAAAATGACCTCATCTACATTTTTTTTCCACTTTTTTATCAATCAAGTGGTCGTTCCACATAGATCTTTGTTTTGTTTTTTTTTTGTTTTTTCATGTTTTCCTCATTGTTTTATTGTAACGTGTTGTTTGTGTTGTTTGTTTTGAGCGATTCAAAGCATATATGATTAGATAGAGACATCAATTCCAATCAAGACCATAAATACTGTAAAACTGTAGTATTATGAATTCTAGTCCTAATAGAATTTTCAAATATTTGTAGTTTTATACGAGTCATTATTATGTTAGTACTATTAACTCGACAAGCACGCTATCTTTGTACATAGTTTTTAACGAATTGACATGATCTCAACCTGACAGATTGTTAATTTCTTTCCAATTTTCAAACTTTAATTTCTAATCAAGCTAAAATTTTCAAACAAATGATTAATTTATACTTGGCGAAATTAAATCTTACGGAGTTAATTACAGAATATATAAATTACTGGCTAGACCCGACATCTCATGTATCATTTTAAACAAATAATTTGACTTCTAATCTATAACCACTTTACTGAAGGGCAGAATCGCCCAAAAATACCCTAATTTTATGGGCTAATTTTGTTATATATTCTCGGGTAATGACCGGTACCCAAACTCAAGCCTTAAACTGAGAGAATCGATAAATCATAAATGTAAATTTAATGAACTTTAAATCACACTTAACGATAAAATCATCATTATGCGATATAAAAATCATAAAAGGAGACACATAATAAATAAATGCTCGAATCAGAAATTAAAAGCGCGAAGGACTTAATTGCACATGAATTATGAGTATAAAAGGAGCGAAGACAAACAAATTCATTTGTCTCATTTTGGCTAGCAAAATCAAAATATAGTAGAGTAAAGTGGTAAAATGTTATAAAGGTTATGCTACATGAGTAAGGAGAGTACACCAAACCACAGATGTTTTCATTCTCGAAGCACGTGATTTTGAATTCCTGGCCAGCAGGCCGGTATCACATCATTCGGCCTGTAGCTTTAGCGGAAATAGATCACCCAAACCCTGTGATTGGGCTGAGGTTATGTGAGTAAAACCCCACTGCGTAAAATAAATATGGAATCATCATATTTATATATTTTTGTATTAATCGCGACTCGTTAAGTTCATAGCGCCCGCTTAGCTCACGAAATTTTAACTCTATCCAAAATCTGCATTACGAAAATTTTCAATGCATTCTAATAGCTTAGCTTTCATTTTCAAAAATACGCTTCATCAATTTTGGCTGGTAAATAAAAGTTAATGTTAAAACTCAGAAACCACTAAAACGGGGTTAATGAAAACAATGAAAATGTGTTTAAAAATGCAGTTACTATCTCACAACCCTTCCGTTTTCGTGAGCTTGATGAGAAGAAAATCGAAGTGGAAGACAAAAGGGGAAGAAAATATGAAAATAGCCATAATCCCGTGTTTTCTTTTTATCCCAATCGATCAAACTCGCGAGCCGATTTAATTCGAAACTACAAAACAACATATAACGCTTTTCTGGAGCCCGTATATAAAATGTTGAAAAATAGTGAATTTATTTACTTGCTTTCAAATTTTGTTTTGGTCGATTCTCAGAATCTAAACGTGTTTTCCTTGGCTAAAAGCCAATGTGGTAAACATAAAATTTTTTACCTACTAAATGTGTGGCCTAAAAGTTCTGATTTTCACCTAGGGTTTTCAGGTATGAGGTTTCAAATCACCAATTAAAGTATTACGGAGTTGTTTTTACGATTTTAAGGCGATTTTTGAGTATGAATTTGAATGATAAAAAGAGAATCCAGACAAAAAGCTGCAAAAAGAAGCAATTTCGCAAATTCTCGAGGGTGTACCCCAGATAGTATTGGGCTATACTGATAAATTTCACTGTGAGGCCAACTCAGACCTAAGACATGCCAATGTAATGCAACTCAGACAGTATTGCGCCCAAGGCAGACGGCATGTGTGTGCCCAAATTGCCCAAATTGTGTAGTTTTGACGTATTTAAGACTAAATTCATACACCGTTAATATAGGAACCTTATTCAATGATTAAGAGATGTTCAAATAAGATTGGAACTCTGATTTAAAACGTAGCTGCACTATTTAAATATTCGCTTAGTCTCGGACATTTGCATAACCACTAAGAGGAAGAATTTGTATTCGACTAGGTATAAGGAAGACGATAACCCGACCTAGGATTGATATCGAAAAGGAAAAAGGGAATCGATAATTGGTTTGTTCTATACCCGTTCTTTATTCTTTGTTTGTTCTCTAATTGTTCTTTATTCCAGTTTGTTCTATACTTGTTCATGTTCTCTATTTGTGAGATATACATATATATTGATTTGAATCATTCTTATTCAAATGTTTGTTAAATATATGCATGTGTGTGAGTATTTGAACTAGAAGTGAATTTACTGCATAAAGTAAATCGATTTCAAACGATATCGAATGACCAACATGACGGATTCACCAACCGACTCATGAGGGTAACCGTAATCGCAATGTGAAATCACATCGCATCAACGCATGCATGCGATACGATTCACCAACCGAATATGTCGTGAATGCCGAATTTATACCTATATTAAACGGTAATTGTTAAATGGAAACCATATCATATCGGGACGATATACGCGATGTGATTCACCAACTAACCGGCTGCGACGTCGAATTCTATAAATATATGTAAAATGGTAATATTTGAATACAAACTACACGCTACCGAATTACAAATGTGATACAAGATTCACCAACGAATATGTCGATGTCGAATTCTATACCATATGAATCACAAACCGAAAAGCTTAAAACAACGGTATTGAAAAGTGTATTTGTATAAGTATCTTTTTTATATTGCAATGTATATTGTATAAAGGCATTATTTCGATAAATGCATTTATTTATATGGAACTAAATGCTAATACGTGAACTCAGATAACCACTAAGATTTAAAAATGCTTAAATAGATATTTTTATCAACAAGCAGTGCATCGAGCGATAGATTATCAAGCAAGACCCAAGATCGAGGAGCTCGTGAGTCATAGATAGGGAATCAAGTGAGTATGCTCACATATGCATTACTTCCATTTCTTTCGAACATTGACATTTTGTAAAACAGTTTGAACTCTGAATCATTATTTTTGTAAAAATGCATTTTGCCAAATGTAAGTGGTATGAGTATTTTGAATGTGTAAATGTTTATGGGCTTGCCCAAAATGAAATGCTTCCACGTAATTACAAAATCTAAAATGAATAACACAAGCCAAAATTTTGATAAGATAATTGAAAATGTTCCGAAAGAACTGAGCTCGGCATCCGCCTAACCTGCCGAGAGCTCGGGGATTCGGGTCGCTGGCACTTTGAAAACTAAAATTTAATAAAACGATAACTAAAGGGATTTGATTAATGGATCTGGCCGCGCCCCGCTGATTCGGATCCGCCTAACCTGACGGCTCGCTCTCTGGTCACGCAAAATGTGAATATTTTATATCGTTGTGTCGAACTAACATGATTTTCTATTGATAGCGCTCTCGATTTGTCGCCAAGGTACGCATTTCTTCCTTTTAATTTCGTTCTTTATTTACTAACTGTATGATTTATTTGTATATGTAATTAATTGATTGATTGTCACAATTTTCATAATCTGATTAGTAAAGACCCGGCTTTAGGGGCTTAAATGAGTGCTACGGCTCACCATTGTATCTTCTTAATAGGTAACATGACCTCCGAATTTTGATTCTGTTTTTCCTAGACCCGCATTTTTTTTTTATCAAGAGTCACATTTAGGATTTTTCTTTCTTCTTTTGTTTTCCCTTTTATAATAAAACAAAAAAAAAGTGACGATTCCAAACAGTTTTTAAAATGGTTTTTTTTTAAATAAAAATGAGTCTCACCTTTTCAATGGGAAACGCATATAGCCAAAAATGCGGGGTCCACAACCATTTTAAATGTCCAACTCTCTTAAAAGCTCAAACTCTTAGGATTTAGGCTTAGTATGAATATCATGTCTTTAACCATAATAAAGATAAACAAATAAAAAAAAATTGAATAAACAAATGAAAATTTCCCTCCAAATTTTATTTCATTCCATTTTTCCTCTCTATTTTCTTTTCCTCCTACTTTTAAGTTCCAAATGGAATCTTAGGCTTTGTTTGAAGTACTAATGAAAGAAAATAGAGAGGAGAATAAGGAGGAAAAAGTAAAATGAAAGAAATTTTGGAAGAAAATAAAAAATAAGTTTAAACTTTTTTTTTGACAACAAAATTTAAACTTAATAAATTAATTTCATACATTTATTTAAACTCATTTTATTTGTTTATCTCTATTATATAAGAGATTTGTACTGAAAGGAAACTCAATGAGGCCCACTAGGCCAAGGGCAAATTGGGCTCAAAAATTGGTTAAATTTTTCTAAAGACAAATAGCAACCTGGCCCAATCCTAATTCTAGGTGGGCCAAAGTTAGTTCAACAGTCTCGACTAAATCGCCTTTACTGAGCCGCTAATCCAAGCACCCCGATCAGACGGATCAGGGCCCACACCGGAGCCGAGGGTAAATTGATCTAACCAAATCTGTCCACTTTCAAATAACAAAATAATAACCTAACTCATCCCTATTTCCGAGTGGGACAGGCTCAAATTGATAACTCTATATATAAGGACTAAGAAACTTTAAAATATCTTACATTTTGAGGAATTTTAATCATATTTGTTTTTTTTTTTCCATGGTGAATTCAAATGTGATTATTTTTCTTAGTATTTTTTTTCTTTCCCTTGTACTTTCTAGATTTCAAATGAAGTTGTTCCATTTGGAATTCGAAAAGTAATAAGGAAAGAAAAAAATATATTGGCCGAAATGATTTTCATGCTTATTTCAATGTATAAAATA